>JAQQSZ010007834.1:0-13202 GCA_028646595.1 Phalanger gymnotis | reverse complement strand
TTTGAAAGAGAAGAGATACTGAATGAGAACTTCAGGGGATGGTAGGATCTAGTGATATTCTTTTAGTTTGTTTTTGTTTTAGGATGGAATATGCTGGAAGGGAGTAGGAAAGGAACTGATAGATAAGGTGAGATTTGAGATTAGAAAGAAAAAATGGATGATTTTAGAGACAATATAAATCATAAATTAACATTTTCTGTGGTATATTGTATTTTTATTTGTTGTGTTAGCCGTCTCCCAATTAAATTTTAATCTGTTTTGGCTCTCATTAGAGAATTTTGCAGGCCTCGAGTCTGATAGCTTTGTTCTAGGCATTCAAGTATATCTGCATTGTGTAAAGGGTTAGTTATACTGTTTGTTGTATAGTGTGTAGCATCACCAACCGAGAAAACGTTCTTCAGGAATGGTAGTCCCAAACACCAGGATTTGTTCTATGTTAAAATACATGCAATGGATAGAAGGCAGAAACAAGTAGGTAGCAGTGTCAAAAAGTATTAAAGCTCAGAATGAACCAAAGTTTATAATGAATTCCTAGGAAAATAAAAGGGGATTTTTAAAGTGATTTTTGGAGAAAGGTTGCTTGCTGCTCCAGGTCAAAGGAAGAATGAAAAAGGACAGTAGCTAGAAGGCAAAACTCACTACTTAGTCTTTATTTTTGGTTTATATACCGAGAATAGTTAAACTGGAAAGTCTAGAATAAAAATATCAAATGTAGCCTTGGAACTCAAGAGAAGTGGTTTTTCTTTGTACAAGTGCACCCATCTGTCCCTAATAAGCTCTTTTTATTGGACTTATAAAGAATTAGTGGATATGATAGTTGAGCCACTGTCCATGGTCTTTGGGGAATCATGGAACACTGGCAAATTTTTATGGGACTGGAGAAAGGCAAATTTCATCCTTCAAAAAAGGGAAGCTTGTAGAGGTTTTAATATGCAATTAATTTTAGATATGATTCCTAGGGGGGAAATTATAAAATGTTTATTAATAGGATAATATATAAATATCTAGGAATGGAAATGATGATCACTAGAAGCCATCATGGGTTCATCAGATCAGATCATAGCAGAATAGCCTTATTTGCCTGTCTGGCAAATTAATTAGATTGGCATTTAGCAGAATGCCAAAGACGGAGTGTTCTTAGATAAGAGAAAATCGTTGAACAGATTTAGCCCGTCTTTGTGGACAAGATGGAGAAATGGGGTATAGGCGAGGGCACAGTGATACACTTTTGGAATTTGTTGAATGGATAGAACCAAAGTGGCCAAGTTTTTTTGGTCTCAGAACCCTGTTACATTCTTTAAAACTTTGAAAACTACAAAGAGCTCTTTTTAAAAATGTGGATTATACCTATAGATATTTATAATGTTAGAAATTAAAATGTGAATATTATTAAAGAAATACTTTTGGCCTTGTGGATAACCTGAAATGGTTTCAGGGAGTACTTGAGGACCCCAGACTACACTCTGAGAGCTGTTGATCTTATCCAACTCCCTAACTTAACTTATGAAGGAACTGAAAGTGAAACAAGAGAAGTGATGAGACAATAACCACATGGCAAGTAAGTGGCCAGGTTGGGCGTTAAATTTAGGTTTTATGTCTTTAATTTCTATCCTTACATTTTCTCACTAACTATTAAGGTTTGCCCCATGTTAAAGTAACTTCAACATCAATGAAAAGGCAAATGAATGTGTGTGTGTGTGTGTGTGTGTGTGTGTGTGTGTGTGTAGGAGAGTGTTGGACTTTCTTGAACATTAAAAATAACCACACCAGGTGGCTTGATTACTTAGTAAGTTAAGTGCCTATTAGGCACTGTGTAAATGCTAAGGATGCAAGGAAAGGCAAAAAAGTTCCTGCCCTCAAGTTGCTCACAGTCTACCGGGGGAGACAACATGTAAGCACCTGGGAACAACAAGACACATGCAAGATAAATTGGACATGACCAACAGATGGAAGGCACTAGAATTAAGAAGAACTAGGAAAGGCTTTCCTAGCAGAGACTTGAAGGAAGTTAGAGATGCATGGAGGTAGAGAAAAGGAAGAAAAGCATCCCAGTGTGGGTATAGCCAGTGAAATGCTGGAGTCAGGAGATGAATGTTTTGTGTGAGGAACAGCAAAGAAACCAATGAAACTGGGTGACTGGACCCAAGAGTATTGAAGAGGAAAGACTGGAAAGGAGCCTGGAAGCGTAGGAGGGCTGAAAGTTAGGAAAGGCTTTCAGAGCCAAAGGATTTTATATTTGATCCTCAAGGTGCTGGGCGAGCTAGCTCAGACTTGGAACTTATAAAGTTGAGTTTAAAACCTGAGCACAGCAGGTGGCGCTCTCTGACCTCATTTGCCCCTGAAACTGCCCATAAATTAAGGGAGGCTATGTCAATAAGTGTCCTAACCTGATGGGTTGTGTGCATCAGTGGACAAGGCTTGTGCATGCGTGTATGTGCGCGTGTGCGTGTGCGTGCGTGTGCGTGTGTGTGTGTGTGTGTGTGTGTGTGTGTGGTGAGTGGGGAGAGGGTGTGTGGGAGATGATTATTCTGACCACTAAAGCTGGATTTCTACATATTGGCAGAGTCAGACACCCATGACCAACAGTAATAAAGAGGGACCAGCTGGTGCCCCATTAATAACCACTGACTCCTGAGACTTCTCCCAACAGATGAGGGCAAACAGTGTAGACAATCATTACACTATCCCTGGAACACCCTCCCATAACCCTGAAGCCCCAAATTCACGTCACTCACCTTTCAACCTGATTCTCTTTAACACCAAGGTCCTGGGATATTTATTTTCTGACCCCGAATGTTCTGGACATCAGCCATCTCATAAAGCCAATGTCATCCGTTCACCTCAGAGTAGCCCTTAATACACTATGGGGGCTTAATGGATGCTAATTTTCATTATAGATGATCATCAACACAATGAAAGAAGGCTTTGCAAAAGGTTCTGTCTGACAGATGTGATCTGAGAGGCCTCGTCTCACCATTGCAGTGGGTTCTTTAGAATGGAAATATATTTGTGTCACATAAAACCCTTTGTGTGAATGGCCAAACTATTTTATGTGAGCAACGGCAACAGAGTTTTAAAAAATAATGCCCTTTACACTATTCTGAGGATTCAGGCTAGGTAACTGTTATAAATCAGAGTGCAGTATGAGCCGAGGGAAGTGCACATTGAGAAAATTTGATAAATTGACTAGGATGCTGCTCTGGTACTTTAAAATCACCATTAAAAACAACAGCAATGAAATATGGTCTAAGCTTAAAGGAGTCACTATAAAGATTCTTCATCCCAGGGAATCAGGGGAATTTTCAAAAGGATTCTTTTAGCAGCTCCCTCCTAAAAAAACTAAGACGATGGTAGAAGCTCTTTTTTCCCTTAAGAGAAGAAATTAGTCTGAATGGGTGATGTCCTTGGTATAAGGTATGTCCACTGAGGAAACCACTTTTCACCAATGCTGATGGACAATTGCTGTGCAAATTTCAGTATTAAATTTATTTGGGGATGGGGGCAGAAGGAAGTGAGAAGTTAAAGTAACTCAGCCAGATTCACATAGATAGTGTCAGAGTTTGATCTTGAAACTTGCTCGTTTTGGCTTATGGCCTCCCCCTATACGCCATGCCACAGTGCCTTGAAAATACAATCACTTGGTGAACATGGGTCCCCTATGTTGTCTTTCTCACAAGAGGACATCCATCACCTATGGGATGAGCGTTGGTGCTAACCTGCCAGGGGTGACATGGGTAGTAAATGACAGAACTTCGGTTTCAATTCAGCTCTTCCTACATATCTTTCACAGCTAATCATCCAAAATTTGCCTAAATACTTCTCCCTTACTCCAGCCCTCCTTCCGCGCATCTAAGGAAGCTTGTTCTTCTTTTTAGCTGCATCTACTTCTTAGCCATCTCATACCTCACTCAAAGCTGAGATCTGCTTCCCTATGACTTATACCCATTGGTCTAAATTGCTAACATTTGCACAGAGATGGCAGGCTATGGGATCATTATTCCAGGCTGTGGGATTGTTGTGTTGATCCTTAAAATACCTCCAAGAAAAAGGTGAGGGACATATTAGCAAGAAATCTAGAAATTCAGATACTTAGTAGCTGTGTGACCCTGGACAAGTCATTTAATCCCTGTTTGCCTCAGTTTCTCTGTAAAAAATATTAAAATTCTAAACATCTTTTAAGGACTATAATACAATAAACATACTAGTTAATACATCTCTACAGAGAACACAAGCAAAGTATATAAACCTAAATAAGAGCTTAATAATGGCTTCCTGAAAATAAGTGAATAACATCCTGAATAATACAAAATAAACCAAAGAAACAAAAGAGAATTATAACAATGAGAGTCAATATTGGAAGGGGGGAAGACAGCCAAAGGAAAATATGTACCTTTGAAAATATACATTACCAAAGTAGAATAATAGGAGCTTTTTGCATACTCAATCAACAAACATTTATTAAGGCTTACTATATGCCAGTTTCTGTGCTAATTTCTGGGATACAAAAAAGTATCAAAAGACAGTCCCAGACCTTAAGGAGTCCACATGCTAATATGCTGATTTCTTCAGCCTCTCATCTGACTTTTTCCAGGGAATTTCCTTGTGAGAGTTTCATGCAGCTCTCTCTCTCTCTCTCTCTCTCTCTCTCTCTCTCTCTCTCTCTCTCTCTCTCTCCATCTCTCTCTCTCTCTGTCTCTCTCCATCTCTCTCTCTCTCTGTATATGTATGGTTATCTCTCTCACTGTTATTTCACTATATTTGGTGCATTGCATTCCTTGGTTTATGGGATTATGAGAGACAATGTAGTATAATGAAAATAGCATTTTACTTGAAGACAAGATGAACCCTGGATTTGAATCTTCCCTTCAATGCTTACTAGCTGTATAACCACAGGCCTCAGTTTTTTCATCTAAAAACAGGTATAATAATAGTGCCTTACTCGTGGGGCTGTTGCAATGATCAAATGAAATAATATATGGAAAGCACTCAGCAATGTAAAACACTATGTAAATGTCTAAGATGACCATCACAGAGAGCTGTGCTTAGATTTAAACTCTCAGCCATCTTGTTTGGAGTCTCTGACTCACTTTGAAGGAAGCGTTATCAAGAGTATCATAAAATTCTTAGTGCACTAAGAATTTTGTGGCACGTTGTATACAAATATGTGTACGTGATATGTGAGAAATCCAATGTATCTTTGTATTTGCATATATATTTGTGTATGTGAATGCGTGTATACAGATGAATATATTTGTGCATGTGCATGCATATGTCTATACATATGCATATGTGGAAGTGGACGGGGGCATGTATATGTATATTGTGTGGTTTGTATGTGTTTAAATGGGATTTTTGTATTGTCTACAAGACTTTCCTGTTTTATTCTTTGATCCTGACCAATGTATCCCAACATTTATTCTCCATCCTCTTCCATGCCCAGTTTTGTGCTGAAATCACTTAATATTATGAGAAGAATCGCCTTCAAAAGCATAGAGGAACAGTAGAAGAGAGAAGCAGTTTAAAGAAAACTTGTCAAAATATATGAAAGCAAAGTCATCTATAAGGTATTCAAGAATGAAAATAGGACTACGAATGGAAGAAAAATGGAAAAGATTTGCAAAAAAAAGCATTTTGACAAACTGTTGTTTCTATCAAGTATAGTAGAACTATTCCATTTGGACCCCACTAAAATCAGAAGTCCAAATGTGCTAACAGAGAAGGTAAAGATCACTAAAGACAAAAATAATAAGAAAAGCCACTGAGTTGGACCAAGAATATATAGAGATCTGTGTTAGGGGTGATAAAACTACAAGGACATTAAAGGACTGACATACAAGGAATTTAAAGGAGAGAAATAAGTAAAAAGTGTAAAGAAAATCGAGGATCTTATTAATCTTGAAAAAGGTGACCAAGAAAACATTAATGGGCCTCATCTCCCATTTATTCAAAATTCTCATGAAAGCCAGTC
This sequence comes from Phalanger gymnotis, assembly GCA_028646595.1. NCBI lineage: Eukaryota > Metazoa > Chordata > Mammalia > Diprotodontia > Phalangeridae > Phalanger > Phalanger gymnotis. The sequence continues at coordinate 7,234 of JAQQSZ010007834.1, read as the reverse complement.
AAGGTCATCTACAATGATGATAATCTTAAGGAAGAAGAAGACTTTTGCAAGCCATATTCCACAATGAATCACGTCTCCGCCATTTCAAAAGTTCCAGGATGAACCAGAAGTAGAGGAGGCCATGACATTGAAGTCCAAAGAAAATCAGGAATAAAGCCAGGAGGGCAATGCCAGGAGTAGTGTTTCACTGGTATAGGCTTTAAGTCAGCTTCATGCTAGGAAAAAGCATTAGAGTAAGAGTTCAGTGGGAGAGTCATTCAAAATGGCATTCAAAATGTTAGAATATGTGATAGGGATAGTGGCTATGAGGCTAGGGACAGCACCTGGAACGTCTTTGGTATTGAGAACTGCCAAACTTGCTCTACTGATACAAATTGGCACCTTTTCTGCATCTTATAGTTTCAGAGAGTTGCTTAGCCTAAGCCCTTAAGGTCCTTTTGACGGACAGATTAAGCGATTTGACCTGGATCACACAGTCCTTGTGTATTCCAGGTAGTACTTGAACCTAGGTTTTCCCAGCTTGGAGGACAATCCTCTATCCACTACAATGTGGGTGGGTCCACTCTCTGTCCGCTACCATCAGGGGTCACTGACTCCTATGGTAGTCAGGTGAAACTTATGGATTCCTTTTCAGAATAATGTCTTTAAATGCACAATGGAAAATATATAGGATAACAAAGGAAGTCAATTATATTGCCATACAATTAACAAACCATTAGCCAAACAAGTTCATGGACTAGAGGTTAAGAAGCCTTGCTGGACCATTCTGCTTTTATAACAATCGATCAATAAAAATTTATTAAGTGGCTATTTGCCAGCCACTGTGCTAAGTTCTAAGGATACAAAAAGAGGCAAAAGACAGTCCCTGCCCTCAAGGAGCTTACAGTGATATACTATATAATATATAATCCACTAAAATCCCACTTCCATATCTCTGCATCCCATGATGTGGAGATGACCCGGAGTCACAAAAGACTATCCTAGTGTATTTCATATTCTAACAGGTTCTACCAAGTTGGAAAAGTTTCAGGTATGGACCAAGGGATGAATAAATAACATGCCTATCATCTGAGGACCAAGGTGTTGTTCATTCTTTCACTCATGTCCTACTCTTCAATGCCATTAGGGGCTTTATTGGCAAAGGTACTAGAATGGTTTGCCATTTCCTTCTCCATGTCATTTGACAGAGGAGGAAATTGAGACAGAGTTAAGTGATTTGCCTAGAGTCACACAGGTTCATCTATGAGGTTGGATTTGAACTCAGGTCTTCCTGACTCCAGGACGGATGCTCTATCCACTGTGCCACCTAAAGGACAAGCCTAGTAAATGTAAAAAGGACCAATACCAGGTAGGCTACAGGATGAGGAGTTTTGGAGACAGAGCGATTCTAGAAGACCATCCACTGAGTTGTGGATAGATTTCGGTATGTGTTGGAGGAGGGAAAAGTTGCACACTGACTAAATCACAAACCCCTGCAGTGTATGTACGTTTGTGTACATATACACATGTGTGTGTATGTTTGTGTGTTATGGGGAGATGGCATCTAGGATGTATGCTTTCAGTCTGAAGTTTGTCCAAGGATGCGTGAGCTGTTGGGGCATCTCCATACACGCCGTTCATTTTCCATATTGCCCCCAGTGTTCACTTAGCTGCCCCATCCCCAGTGACTGGGAGATAATAGAAGTAAGAAAGCCTGAGCTCCATGAGAGTCAGCCCTCCCCCGGCCCCCTGTGCTATGCATGGCATTCTCCTATCTTCGCCAATCCATCCAAGCTGCTGCTGAGACGAGATTCACCTGTGCAAAGCAGACAGTGAGGGATTGTTTGGAGCCAAACACTGTGCAATCACATGGAGATAACTGAGTCACAGGGGTCAGGTGGGCTGCCCGGGGCATCTTTCATCTTTGACTTATATTGGTGGGGTGTAAAGTGTGGCATCGGCTGGCCGGCCTGATGTTCAATGACTGCCTTGTTCTCCCCCCTTTCTTATCTGCCATCTCTCTGATGTCACAGGTTTCATTTGGGTAGCTGACTTCAAAAGGGCTTTTCAGATTTTTTTTTTAAATTTTTCTATTTCAGGGATAATAGCCCAGCTTTTCAAAAGCATTTTGCTTTGCAATAAAATCAAATATTCTTAAATGGGTGAGGCCAACTTAACCCGGGCCAAGTGCAGCGGCTCCCAAAGGGGAGCCAAGCGCTTGGTGCCAGGGCTTACAGACAGACAAAGGGCTACAGTGCTGTCCCTCACTGAAACCTGTGCTTTTGTTGAGGCTTTGAAACATTTGACCTCATCATCCCCTATTCCCCATGAAAATGAACTCAAGTGAATGACATTTCACCTTTGTCTAAAACAGACCAACAGGCCCTTGTGAAGCCACTGACAAAGATAAGCTGAGTTGACTGGTTGTTCTGGCTCCGTGTAGACACAGACGTCATTTCGTAGGGTCGTAAGCACGATGGGATCTTCAAAATCATCCCTTCTATTTAATTGGCCACCAAAACTACCATTTTGTAGTTAATTGTTTTCATTTGCACATACTAATAGTTAATCATTGCATAGTAGGTCACTTTCTCATGTGATCATCTACCTTAGATTCTACTAAACAGAGCAGTCATGTGAAGACTTGCCTTCAGAAAGACTTGAATTTGAACTCTATTTGTGAAACCAGAAGGCAAGATAGCATTCTCAGAAGTGTGCTGAGGTACTTAGAGTCAGGAATCACCAGGTCTGGTCCCTCCGCATGTGACCCTGGGCAAATGACTTAACCTCTCTATGTCTAGATCTCTTCACCTGTAAAAAAAAGGGGGGTTGTATGGCCGTGCATGGCCTCCAAGTCATTTTCTAGCTGTAAATCAATTATTCGAATATTATTTATTAGATGATTGGCAATAGACAGATCACTCAATCTCTCTTGGCCTCCAGCCTCTAAGATCGTTGGCTCAAAAGATCTGCCTCGGTGAAGGGAGCTCAAACATTGAAAGTTCCCACATCAATGAAATCATAAGATGCTGGTGTATGAGCAATTCACATTTATATTCCTCTTTTAAGTTGACAAAAAGCCTTTATTATAACAGTTCTGGGAGATGGGTAGTACCTGTATTATTGACCTCATTGTAGAGACAGAGAAATTGAGACCGGGAGATGTTAAGACATTTGCCCATGGTCACATAGCTATTAATATGTCAGAGTTCTGACTTGAAAGTCTTTTGATTCCAAGTCTGGGTCTCTTTCTATTATACCACTTGTCAAATCATGAACATGTTTTCAGTGAACAACAACCCACTTCTCCTAAGGACTCAAAAAGCAATCGTTAACCCTTTAACATACAAAATCATTCACAGCTGTGGACTCATCGCAGCTTTTCTACAAAGATAGTATCAAAGTTGTTTAGAAGACCGATGTGGGAGATGGCTAGTTGTGAGGACTTCTCTCTCCATATTTTGGATATTTGTTGTTTACGCATTGCAGTCTTATCTGACTCTTGGTGACCCCATTTGGGATTTTCTTTGGAAAAGATACCAGAGTGGTTTGCCATTTCCTTCTCCAGCTCATTTTACAGATGAGGAAACTGAGGCAAACAGGGTTAAGTGACTTGCCCAGGGTCACACAGTTAGGAAGTATCTAAATTGGGGTTTAAATTCAGGTCATCCTCATGCCAGGCCCAGTGTCTTTTCACCTACCTGCCTATCATGGGCCAGGGAATATGGTAAGAGCTGGGAATGTGAAGACAAAATCAAAACGATACCTGCCCTCAAGGAGTTTACATTCTAGTAGAGGAGAAAACTTGCACACATGTAAGTATTGGGGGAGTAAGGAGAGAGAGAAAGAAAGAGAGAGAGAATATGTTAGTGAGTTAGTTTGGAAAAGGAGGGCATTAGCAGTTGGGTAGTAAAGAGTGGGGATTAGGTAAAGTTGTGCTTGAGCTGATTTTTAAAGGAAACCAGTGATTCCAAGAAGCAGAGCTGAAGAAGTACTTTTCAGGGATGGGAGATAGTCAGTGCAAAGGCCTGAAGACCAGTCATAGAGTACTGTGTGAGGAATGAGCTGGCCAGTATGACCAGACTATAGAGGAAGTGACCTGGAAATGGGATCTGGAAAGGTAGGAAGGGGCAGGATTGAAAAGAAATTTAAAAGGGGGCCAAATAGAGGAGTTTGTATCTGATCCTACCAGGTAAAAGGGAATAACGTGGTCAGAACTGAGCTTTAGGAAAAGCCCTTTGGCAGCTATGTCTCCAAGTGATTAAAGTGGGGAGAGATTTTAGGTAAGGAGATTGACAAATTAGGGGGCCATTTCAATAGTTCAGATGTGATAAGGGCCTGAACACTACAGTCTCTGTGTGAGTGGAGATAAAGAGATGCTGTGAAGAGAGAAATTATAACAATTGGCCACGGCATGACATGGGGGATGAGGGAAACGGAGAAGTGAGGACGACGTTGAGGTTAAGAACCTGGGTGACTAGAAGGATGGTGGTTCCCTCAAGTGTAGTGAGGGAAAGAGAAAAGTAGAGTGCTCAGGAATGAACCTGGGGGACACTCATGGTTAGTGGGAGCAGCATGGATAATGATCCACCAAAGTAGGCTTAGAAGAGAAGTCACACAAAAAGTAAGGGAAACAAGGGCAGCGTTGTAAAAAAAAAATGAACTTACAAAATCTCAGTGTGAAAGGAAAGAAAGAAGCCATGTAGTCCAATCCACACTTGACAAATAGTTCCACATATATCATACACAAAAAGGTAGGTTGTCCAGCCTTACTTGAAAATCTCCAGTGAGGGGAGATCCAGGAGGCCCTGAGGCAGCCCATTTCAGTGAGTGGGGATAATTACTAGGAAATTTTTCTTTACATAAAGTTTAAATATGTCTCTTTGCCATTTCTACCTGATATTTCTCTATCTGCTCTGTTTTTAAGAAAAACAAGTCTAATGCCTCTTCTTGGGGACACTTCAAATTATCTGCAGACAGTTATCATGCCTTTACCCCAAAAAAGACTCTCCAAAGAAATTGACCCCAGTTCTGGTGGGGGCAAGAAGGCATCAGGCTCAGGCAATGGTTCCATGGAGAGTACAAGGTTTTCTTCCACATTGTGATAGCTGATATAAGCAGTGGGAAGGAGGGCTTTCCATGTAGGTATCTGGTAACTAGCCCTCACCCCTGTCACTCTGCAGAGCATCATAGTACTTGAACTAGGAACAGTGGAGACCAAATGGCTCTGTGCTGTCTGTGGAGTAGGGGAAGCCTTCTATCTTCCCCTTTGTGTCTATGAGGCTATTCTCCCTGTATTGTCAGCAATACTTCTGGGGTGGGAACAAAATCTTCCATATATCCTGGGTTGTGTTTTTAAGGAATATCCAGGAGATTTGGTGGTAATGAATCCATAATAAGGTGAATGTAATCTGAGTCCTTGGTAATATCTTCCATTTTATTTGGAGCTTTGCTATGTCAGAGGTCATAAGATCCTGGTACTGTAGGCCTTCAGTTGTTTACTGCTTCTCACACCTCAAGTAGAGATGGACATAAGATCACATTGTTCAGGAGTTCAGCAACTTCCTCCAGACAGGCAAGGTTCTCCTAACCCTGGGATCTCTAGTGTCAAAGCCAGCCCTGGCAAAATTTTGAAGTAAATTATCTCCAGTGTTCACACAGACTTCCCTTTATGAATTCTTCATTTCTCTCTTTCCCATAATCTGAGGAGACCCTTTACTCCTCCCCTCAGTTGCTCAGTGCCTTCCTTTTCTCTAGCAGTGCCAGATTCAAGGAATTCTCTCATCTCAGTCATTAGCATCTAATGGGGAATTTTCTAAGACCATAAGATCATAGAGATACAGCTAGAAAATCCCTTAGAGGTCATCGAATCTGTCCCACCACAGCCCCTACTTATAGATGGGAAACCTGAGACATAGAAAGGTTAAGTGTCTTGGTCAAAATCACCCAAGTAGTTACTGACAAAAGCAGGATTCAAACGCAGTTCTTCTGGTTCCAAATCCAGTTCTACAGTATCATCTGTTGCTCTGTCACCTCCCCCAAAGAAGTTTGAACACTTATCACTTTGGCATAAAAGGACTTTCAGGCATCAATAAACACTCAGGGAAGGTATTTGAGGGGCAAGAAAGCCTTTTCTGGGCTTTTAATATCACTCCACATGAGCAGATGACTAATCTGATTCAGGTAAGGCTGACCCTGGGTATCATCTCTCATTTGTGGGCAAAGGAATAAAGAAAAACTATCATCTCAGATAGTACAGCATATAAATATATAGACACACATATATGCACAGGCTACAAGTGTACATGTGATGATATACGAACATATTGCCCATATTGAATGAATTGAATTGAAATGAATGAATTGAATGAAACATATTGAATATGTACATACCAGTGGGTGTTCTACATACAACATTATTCACAGACATATATATGGGTCAAAGAAAAAATAAGGGACGAATAATTGACAAAGACAGTAAAAAGAATAAAAGGGTGAGACCTTAAAAGGGTGTTGGTCAAACCTGCCACCCACCTCCCCCCAAATTTGGTGCCTTGACTAGGCTCCTTGAGCAGTCAAAATCTTGGTATGAGGGGCTGGGCAACCCTTAATCACTTTGTATAAGAGGGAGAAACTTTTATTTTAAAAAATCAGGTTAGAAACCAACCAAAGTATTTTTTCAGCCCAGTAGTTGAATGGGGTTTAAGTCCACTTGCACCAGTTTTGCCTTCATTGCTTTAGATTTTTTTTTGTTTTTTTGTTTTCTTTTGTTTGTTTTGTTTTCTTTTTTAAAGACTCTGAGGAGTCTAATCTGCAGTGTTGTTGATTATCTTATTTTAAAAATTATTTGATATATTTAGTTTCCAGCATTGATTTTCATAAGAGTTTGAATTACGAATTTTCTCCCCATTTCTACCCTCCCCCCACTCCAAAATGGCACATATTCTGGTTGCCCTGTTCCCCAGTCTGTCCTCCCTTCTGTCACCCCACTCCCCTCCCATCCCCTTTTACCTTCTTTTCCTGTAGGGCAAGATAAATTTCTACTCCCCATTGCCTGTGTATCTTATTTTCTAGTTGCATGCAAAAAAACCTTTTTTTTTGTTTTAGAACATCTGTTTTTAAAAATTTGAGTTCCAAATTCTCTCCCTTCTTCCCTTCCCACCCACCCTCCCTCTCTAATAAGGCAAGCAATTCAACACGGGCCACATGCCTATCATTATGTATAACCCTTCCACAATACTCATGTTGTGAAAGA
>JAQQSZ010007833.1:0-13202 GCA_028646595.1 Phalanger gymnotis | reverse complement strand
TGTTATGGACACAGACATTTAAAATATTTTTCAGGGTTTTTTTTTTAACATCTTTTTTTTTATTTTGAGTTCCAAATTCTCTCCTTCCTTCTTGCCTTTCCTACATCCATTGAGAAGACAAGGAATGTAATGTCCATTATGCATGAGAAATGATGCAAAATATGTTTCTATCTCTGCCATGTTTTTTTAAAAATTTAAAATATATGTTTCCATTTGTACTCACAATTGATCAGCTCACTCTTTGGAAGAAGATGGTAATTTTCATTATGAATCCTTTGAACTCATTATGGATCATTATATTCATCAGAGTACCCTTGTCTTTCACAGTTGATTCTTAGTACAATATTATTTTTACTATATACAATGTTCTCCTGCTCATACTCACTTCACTTTGAATCAGTTCATATAAGTATTCCTAGTTTTTTTTTTTTCTGAAAACTTTCCTTTCACCATTTCTTACAGCACAGTGGTATTCTATTAAAACCAAATACCACAGAATTTGTCCAACCATTCCCCAATTGATAGGCATCCTTTCAATTTTCAATGCTTTGCCACCAAAAAAAAGCTGGTATATATATATATATGTGTGTGTGTGTGTGTGTGTGTGTGTGTATATATGTGTGTGTGTGTGTGTATATATATATATGTGTGTGTGTATATATATATGCATATATATACATACATATATATATGTATATACATATATAATAGAGTCTTTATTTTCTTTGATCTTTTTAAGACACAGACCTAGTAGTGGTATTGTTGGATCAAAGGATAGGCACAGTTTTACACCTCTTTGAACATAGCTCCAAACTGTTCTCTAGAATGATTGGACTTCTTGACAAATCCACTAACTTGTGTATTAGTCTGCTTATTTTTCTATATTCCCTCCAAAATTTCTCATTTTCCTTTTCTTTTGTATTGGTCAATCTAATAGGTATGAGCTAGTATCTCAGAGTTGTTTTAATTTTCATTTCTCTTATCAATAGCAATTTAAAGCATTTTTCATGGGACTACAGATAGCTTTGGTTTCATATTCTGAAAACTTTGTGTTCATATCCTTTGAACATCTGAACAAATGCAGCCAAAATTAGTAGGGATACAGGAAACCAGGACAAAATTTAAAGCAAGTTCCTCTGATGAAAGTTGTATATCTCAAATATACTTTATATGGAACTGAGCCAATTTTTTTTAAAGTCATTCCTCAATTGACAAATTTTCATGGTGGCAAAATATTGGAAATTGAGGGGATGCTCATTAGTTGAGGAGTTGCTGATCAAGCTGTGGTATATGAATATAATGGAATATTGTTATGCAATAAAAAATGTTGGCAGGCAGATTTCAGAAAATCCTGGAATGACTTGTACAAACTGATGCAAAGTGAAATAAGCAGAACCAGAAAAACACTGTATATAGTATCAGCAATCTTGTGTGATGATCAACTATTAATGCCTCATCTCAGCAATACAATGATCCAAGACAAGTACAAAGGACTCATGAAAGAAAAGTCTATCCATATCCAGAAAAAGAATTGATGGACTCTGAATGCAGATCAAAGCATATTTTTTCATTACTTTATTCTTTCTCATGTTTTTATTTCCTTTTGATCTATTTCTTCTTTCACAACTCTGATTAATATGGAAATTTTTTTTACATGACAGTACATGTATAAATTATATCAAACTGCCTACTGTTTTCAGAAGAGAGGAGGGAGGAAGGGAGAAAAATTGGAACTCAAAATCTTGTAAAAAGGAATGCTAAAAATTTTCTTGACCTGCAATTGTGGGAAAAATAAAATGCTATTTAAAAAAGAAAAAAATGGAACTGGGATGCTAGTCACTGGCAACTAATTAGGGAGAGTACACTGAAATGGGCACTCATCCCAAAGATATCATAGATTCTCAAGGGATATCCTTATTACCTTTATGGGGAAATGTAGATAGTCTTGCTCTGGGAGAGTAAAGCCAGAATACTCACACAGATATTAAGCATGAGGGGTAGTGATACATTTTCACATTTTAACTGTACTGATATTCTGATTAGGCTATATATTTCTGAACTGATATTCAAGGTATATAGGATTTTAGGTGTGGCTATATTGCTTCAACTATGATTAAATTGACAAGCTTTTAATTGTTTTATTTGAAAGAGTATTTATTGTTACTACAGTGAAATTTTGTGTTTGTATTAAAACAATTCTTATAATTACATACATGTGACTTGGATAAGGTGATAAGAGCAATAAATACTTTTTTCAACTCACTAAATGCTGTTCTATGAAGATGTGTAATATCTTCTAAAAATAACACCCCCCCAAAAAGGTGTTGCATTCACCATAGAGCATTAGAATGCTAAAAAGTAGGAAATCAAAAGATAATTGGAGTAATAGGCAAAACAAATTACAAAATGAAGAGTGGTAGAGGCAAATAGAGTTTTGTTGAGATAATTTGCTCATCATAACACACTTTTTCAACAACCCAAAAGGTGACTCTATACATGGATATCTCCAGATGGTCAATATCAAGATCACATTGATTACATACTTCACAGCCAGAGGTGGAGAAGCTCTACACAGTCAGTTAAAACAAGACATGAAGCTTACTGTGGCTCAGATCATGACCTCCTTATTGCCAAATACAGACTTTAAGAAAGGTGTCAAAACCCATCATATCACATAGATATGACCTAAATAACATTCCTTATGAAGAAGAAGTGAAAGCACCAAATAGATTTAAGGTATTTGATCTGGTAGATAGAGTGCCTGAAGAGCTATAGACAGAAGTTTGCATTAGTGTACAGGAAAGAAAAAAAATCCAAAAAATAAAACATGAGTAAGAAAGAAAAATGGTTGCCTGATGAAGCTTAACAAATAGCTGAGGAAAGAAGAAAAGGAAAAGGAAAAAAAGTGAATGATATACCCAACTGAATACAGAATTCCAGAGAATAGGAAGGAGAAGTAAGATGGTTTTCTTAAATTAACAATGAGAAGAAAAAGAAGAGAACAGGAGAAAGGGAAAGAAAAGATACCTCCTCAAGAAAATTAGAGATGTCAAGGCAAATTCTGGCAAATAGGAGGAGAAGAATGGAAGCAGTGTCAGATTTTATATTCTTAGGCTCAAAGATCACTACACCCATGACATTAAAAGACACTTGCTCCTTATAAGGAAAGCTGCAGAAAATTTGGAAAGCATACTAAAAAGCAGACATTGCCTTTCTGATAAAGGTCCATATAGTCAAAGTTTTTTTTTTTTTCCAGTAACAATGTATGTCTTTGAGAATTGGACTATAAGGAAAGTTATGCTACGAAATCAAATATTTTGAACTATGGTGCTAGAGAAGACTTTTGAGAGTCCCTTGGACAGTAAGGAGATCAAGTCAATCCTTAAAGAAATAAACTGAGACTATTCAATGGAAGATCAAGTACTGAAGCTGAGGTTTACACACTTTGGCCACATAATGAGAAGATGTGACTCACTATTAAAGACCTTGATGATGAGAAAGATTGAAGGCAAAAAGAAAAGAGGACAGCAGAGGAAGAGATGGATAGATAGTGTCATGGAAGAAATGAACATGAATTGGAAAAACATAGAGAGATAATGTAGCATAGAAGAGCCTGTCATACTATGGTCCATGGGGTCATGAAGAGTCAGACACAACTCAGCAATGACTCTGCGTGTGTATGTTTGTGTTCTCTTTGCTTGAACTGAGCACATTTTCCTAGATCTGTATTTTTTGGCTATCATTGTTGCTGGCATGACATTGGACTATTGATTCTGTTTTCCTCTCTGGAAATTGCTTGCTCATTATAACTTCATCTATGAGAAAACAAAAGCTAAAATAAACAAAAAAGAGGTTCTTGTTCTCATTCCATACTCTGTATTTGATAAGCTCATAACCAGTCTCTGTATGCATGACTTTTATAGCTTCGTGGTCTCAAACTCTAGTAGTGGAGTTTATCCTGTGTATGCATGTGGGTGTTTGTGTTTAAATTGAACCCACATTCACAAAATTAGGATGTATCAGAGGTAAAATTTGAACCCCCATCTTTGTGACTTTGAAGTTATCTCCATTACCAGAACATCACATTGCCTCTGATGGCTACTGTACACAAAGATTGTATATAGATCTCGTGAAATAAGAGTCTCATATGAGAATTTTGAAAGGTCTGGTTTTAACCCTCAAATAGAACAGTTATTATATGTTTGACATGGAGTGATTTAACATTTATTAGTTTTATTTTCCTCATTTGTAAAATGAGAATCATAATAAGTTCTATATTCTACAGTGGTTATAAGAATAAAACGAGGTAATGTATATAAGGAATAATATAATAATGAATTATTATTACCATAAATATGTGTATGTACATATACTTGGCTTTGATATGTTTGTATTAAATGTGAATTTTATGAAATTGTTCTTCATATATATCCCCCATTTTTTCACTTATGTATTTAAGTTTAAGAGTTAAAGTACTTGCTGAGCTCGATGTGGAAAGCCCACTGTTGAAGAATTCTACCTCAAATATGACTATGGCAATTTAGTTAGATGTCTCCTAACAGGCACAAGGGCGACAAACATCCCTTAAATTCTTCTGAAGATATTTCAAATACTGAAATTTTTATTTTCCCAGAAACACGATATTTATTATTATGACTTTCTCTAGTCTGACCCACAACAATTAGTCATATATATATATTTGACCAATGTAATCCTGTAATAAAACACAATGTAGTTCCAACAGGTAAGACTGGCTTTCTTGAAAGCAATTATACTTTTCATGCCTAACAACCAATTATACATACAAGCTCTGTTTCTAAACTGTTCTAGCCAATTAAATCTTTCCACTTTGCATTACCAGTTGCCATTAAGAAACTGGGCATCTGCCATTTTTGTCAGTTAAGGATATTTGTCAGCATTATGCAAAAGTAAAGGGGCAAAAAAGTCACTCTATTAAATCAGAGTTAATTAAAAGCACATAAAAGTATATTGTTATGGATATTATGAAACAATTAGTTTAATGAACCCTGTGTCTCATTTGCACTTAATGTATATTATTATTATCTTATTGATTAAACTTAAATATACAGTATGCACAAGTTTCTGTATTTGTTTGCCAATTTTCCACCTAATTTATGAGTAGGTAGACACAACCAAAGGAATGAAACCAGTTCATTGGTGTTTATGGGCGTGTGTGTGTGCGCGCGCGCACGTTCACGTGCACTGTTGTTTGTCCTTCATTCTCAAAGAGGGCCATGATATCAGGAAGGTGATGCCAAGACAGGCAAGTGAATTGGATTTCAGTGAGGCAGGGCAGTGTAAAGTCACCAGCTTCACTTTATCCTCCTGAACCATCTGGGTCCAGTGGCCAAATATAGATCAGAACAACTGGAGATGGCCCAGCATGCAGTGGGGAACTTTGGTCTTTTCAAGCTAAGGTCTTTAACAGGTCTCAGTTTGACTAAGCCAATGCTCATTGAGTGATTAAGGTAGAGAATGGCCTCTTTACATAGTAAAAAAAAGACTGATCTGGGAGGGAAGACCCTCAATGTTTCTGACCAAAACAAAAGCAATTGCTATTTACATACTTCTGAGCCAATGGGGCCCAAACTATTACCAAGTAGGCCTTGCCTTGGAAACTATTGTTGGCCAATCAATGTAAGCTAAAGTGATTTGGGGTTAAGGCTGGTCTTTAAGAAAGGGAAAAAAAGTTTCAGAGATTAAAATTTACATTCCTTTTCAGCAGAGCACCTGCAGGTAAGGGTATGATGCCCTATGTGGTAGAGGGAAAAAAGGGAAGGAAGGAAAGAAAGAAGGAAGGAAGGAAGGCATGTTTCCTGACTGGCCAGTTCTAGTCTACTCACAGACATTGTTGTTTATCCTGTGTTCTCAAAGAGGACCATGACATCAGGGATGTGATACCATAAAAAGCAAATGAATTGTATTTAAGTGAGGGAGGGCTATACAAATAGATACTCAAGAGAAAATGTGAATTTTCAAATAATTTTGCAAGTACATAATTTACATAATCAAGGTTTTCAAATGTGGGTGAAGGGAAAAATTCAAATGAGTGTTCCATGGCCATTTCATTTTAATTCTTTTGAATTATCTGAAAATTATATTTAAAATTGAAAACTGTTTCACCTTCTGTAATGTTGTAGTGTCTTTTTCTTTCCCTATATATTTTACATATTAGGGAAAGAAATTAGGAATAGTTTTATTGTAATATCACATTTTAGTACAAGAGATTAAGAATCTATGTCTGTATTTGTGTGTATTTGCAACCATTTATTATAATTTTTCATTGTTTATCAAGGTATAATATCAAAAAAGAAGGTTTAATTATTGTGGTGGACAGCAAAGAAATGTCTATGCTTAACTGTCAGAAATTCTGTATAACAACATGTAAATATATCCAAAATGTGCATGAAACAAAGAATAAGTGCATTCCTATGAATGGGATGTTGTTGAATATCCCAGAAGTCCAGAGTGTTAAAGAAAAAGAGAAAGAAATTATTCAGGATCTATAGTAATGCAAAAGCAAGAAGTGTTGTAAATGTATTATTGAAAATTTCATAGGACAAAAGAACAAACGAAAAACATCAAAACATTAATTATTTTTTAAATCTAAATGTCTGGACTGTATCATTCTCTGAAGCCTACAGACACCCCAAGCTCACATCTGATATAGTCAAATCAGACAGGGGCAGTTTCAAATATATTAAATAATTCTCTAACAAGCTGACATAAGCGAAACCATTTCCTTCATCAGAGTCCAATTCTTCTTCTCATAATGCTGGCATGTTAGCTTCCGAGATAAAATTGGCAGGAACCAAATTAAAATAGAGAGAGAAAGAAAATATTTAAAACACTTAAACACCCTTGGCAGTAGGACTGTGGAATACTGTGTTAAGAAATGGATCCACAAAGGACCTCAAAATTGGATCTTGGCCTGGTTTCAAGTGCAGTTTTGCTTCCTGTTCGATGCAAAGCTGCCACCTGCCCAATATTGATCTGAATAGAAGAGAAGCTATTCTGGTGTCTGAAAAGACTTACTTCACATTTCAGTCTATGAAAATGGCAATGACTTTGACCACTACGGCCAATATGTTGTCTTTGGGCCCAGAAGGATACTATATACTAGGGGGAGTTCTATTGTTCTTTAGAGTTGACCATGGATTCTGTCCTTTCCCTTGTGATATTCCTAGTTTAGGAAGATAGTGTGTGTATTGATATGATTATAGAGTTATTGGAAAGTGAAAATTTGGAGAACCTTAGTGACAGAGTTTCAGTGTCCTTTCTACTTCTGCTGAGACATTCAAAAAGGGTCAATCCCAGCATTCTAAGCATCTGATGAAAAGGGGCACAGCTATGAAACACAAACTGGCTCAAAGGTGTTTCCCTCACATCTAGCAAAAAGGTAAGGCTCCTAAAGAACTAATATACTTCAGAGTTTCTACATTAATATTTTAATTTGATAGGTCTAATTACCACAATTCCTACCAGTGACTGTGCACTCCGATAGAGCTTGCCTGAACCATATTGCAGGGCAGTCAGTCAATCAATCAATAAGTGATTAATGAGCACCCAGAGGGTGCATAGGTTTTATTTTGCTTCTTTTTCATGGGGCCCAGAATTTTCTTTTGCTATTAGTATTGTCCTACCTAACAAACATAGTTGTTATTGAGTGATTTTCAGGCTTCTAGTGCCATCTGGCCTCATACATAATATCTATCCTTCATGCCTTTGCATCTTGTGACACTGGGGAACAAATTGATCTGCACATATACAATGGGTCTGAAAGCAACAGTTTAGGAGTAATGCTGGATCTATACATCAGTAATCTTGAATTTGCAGCTGCAGCTGCAGCTAATATGAAAACTGACCAGCAACATATCTTAGACAATCCTTCCTCCTAAATGACCTGATACTTTACTTATGAATTTACCAAAGGCTTGAAGATACTGCAGAGCTCTGAAGGCTGAAAGACAGAACCATGCTTTGTAATTTTTTCTTGTTTTGTTGTTATTGTTGTTATTGTCTGCATTAAGGTGAAGACCTTTCTCTAACAGTTTAAGCCAGTGGATATTTTTGGTTTCATTGTGCTTGTACCTTCCTGAGACTTTCAGGCTTTTCCATTGTGCTGAAAATCTTTTGGAGTTTCCTCTCTATACTTTGTCTTTTACTCCTGAATTAGGATATGGATATGCAGAATACATCAAATATATACTTAGCCATGGTGATACGACTACTCATGTTGAAACCATATGCTATGATTAGTTTTGCAGAATATATCATTTTTAATGAAAGTACTGATAAGGCAACTGGCTTTTCACAGTACTCTGAATAAGGTAATTTGAAGGCTTTTTTTTTTCTAAAAATTGTGTGCATTGCCACAGTGCCAGAAGACAGCATGTGAGGCCTGGGTGCTGGGAGTAGATGGTAGCACAGTGAAAAGGTTAAGGGAGGATGCAAAAAAGTCTTGTTTTAGGATTAGATTTAGAGCTGTAAAGGACTTTAGAGATTATCTAGTACAACATCTTCCCTTTGCAACTGATTCATTGAAGGTCATACAACAAGTAAGTAGCAGAAGTGAGATTTTAACCTAAGTCTTCTTACTCCCCATCCAGTACTGTACACACTATTCTATGCAATCTCTGTACTTTGTGGCTCTACTTAGAGGCAGCCCTGACTAATTAATGTCACTGTATTTGTTCTGGCTAAAAAGTAAAGGGCAGCTAATACCTGAACTATACAAATAATGAATGCAATTTTACCATAATAACATGATGGTGAAAATAAGGTCTTTTTTGTATTTTGAGCTCCATATCTTTAGTAAATTTATCATCACTATATCAAGGATCTATGGTTTCATAAGTGAGAGTCCTTCTATAAACAGAGATTAATATCCCTACATACTATAGTAGACAGTATATCCTGAGTGTCTATAACCAAAGCAATGTGGTGACGATTATGATGATGATGATTTTAATAATCCATTACTGAGAGGCTGAGCTCACATACGTGAGTTTTTGCTTTGTCTTATCCATAATCAGGCTAAAAATGCCACTTTCAAGCCATCT
This sequence comes from Phalanger gymnotis, assembly GCA_028646595.1. NCBI lineage: Eukaryota > Metazoa > Chordata > Mammalia > Diprotodontia > Phalangeridae > Phalanger > Phalanger gymnotis. The sequence goes on along the minus strand of JAQQSZ010007833.1, from coordinate 4,119 downwards.
CCACGTTATACTGCTGAATATGCTTCCCCCCTATATTTGAACTGGTCTTTAATCTCCTCATTGCCATGGAAAATCTTTAAGAACAAGAAATGTTGTTGCCTAGAACATAGTAAATAATAAACATTCTCTCTCTCCCTCCCTATCTCTCACTGTCTCTGTCTCTGTCTCTCTGTCTCTGTCTCTCTCTCTGTCTCTCTCTCTCTCTCTCTCACACACACTCTCATCCTCATCACCACTATCTAATAGCCAGCCTTCGGCAGATAAGCCTATAACTCCTAAATTATGGATTTCCCAATTACTCTTCTCTGTTCTGGAGAGTTAGTACAACTTTCCCCACCTTTGTATTTGGTCCACATGTATAAAAATCATGAGAGAATAAGAAGCCCCACGTAGTATCAAATTAGCCTTAATATTCTCAATGCCTTAATTAACTTTTTGTAATAAACTTTGGTCTCTTAAACTAAATTGCAATTTTAGCTTTTCAAATGTAAGAATTTTTTTTCCAGTTGCTATATCACTAACAAGAACATAGTTTTTCCCAAAGCCAAACCAAACTACAGTTTTTAACTTCTGTTAAAATAAGACTATTAAACTAGAGTGTAGCTGATTTATAGTCCCATGACAGGAAGACTATAATTCTTTAACAATGCATCCTTCCTGACAGAAGATTTCCACTCTTTTAAGCAACAAATTGAATAATCGGTTGAGAAATCTCGATTCCCTGCTTTTCACAGAAATTGTTTCAAATACATTGCTACCAGAGTGAAATGCAAGAGGAAGTTGTCACACTATTACTGACAAACTTAAACTTTCATGATTTATAGTGTTCTTACTCAAATGTTTGGCCTTAACTACTGGATGTTTGGCTTCATTATAGGTTATTATTGACTGTGATTATCTCTCCTACTAAGGATCTCTAAGTAACTTGAGAGGAAGCGTAGATTCAATTCCCATATCTAACACATACTGACTGTGTCATCCTGGGCAAAGCACATAACTCATCGGTTATGCATTTTTTTAAAACCTCTCTTACAAAGAAAGTAAAAACCTGAATTGATTGGTATAGTTTCCTCACTCTGAACTTACAAAGCACAGGGTGACTCCTTATCCCTGTTGTTAAGTATCAAGCTCTATCACTATCACGGTATCTACTTCTAAAGATAGAACAATTCTTTCTTTTTATCTCTAAATTACAATAACTTAAAAAACTTATTATTGCAATATTTTGAAAGGTTGCTATAGATGGCAAGGTTCTTAAGTTATGGTCCATGGACTTGTAGATAGATTCATGAGATCCATGAGCTTTGGAAGAGGAATTTTCTAACTCCTAATTAAAAATTAGTATTTCCTTCCATATATTGTATCGTAGTATAGTATATTGTGTTATTTTAAATTATATTATGTTACATTATTTTATATAATGTCATCTATCATATACCATGTAGTATGTTACATTGTATTATATGTTATATAATATTATCTTACATTATATTGTATCATATTATATTATAGTACAGTATATTATGTTATATCATATCATACCACGTATGTCACGTCATGTCATACCATACCATACCGTACCATATCATATCATATCATATTCCAAGAAATGGCCTGTAGCTTCCAAAGACTGCCAAGAGATAGATAATGAAAAAAAAGTTTAAACTCCAATTCTAGCAATAATGCCACACGGAGGCTAATGTTCTGGCCTGGGGATCAGGAACACCTTGGTGCAAATTCTGCTTTTGACCCTAAGTCAATCACATGACTTCCATTTGCCTCAGGTAACTCTATCAGTCTTAGCATTATAGAATCATACATTTACAATGGGAAGGATATTGGAAAATATTTAATACAACATCCTAATTTACATTTGAGGGAATTGAGGCTCACATACATGATATAGGTATTTAGTAGCTAAGACATAACTTAAACTGAGTTCTTCAGCTTCCAATCTAGAAGACTTTCCACTGCACTACATTGATGAAGTCATAGAGGGGTAATTAATAAGAAAAAAATAAAAAATTAAAATCAATTGATTGATTGATACTACCTACTATGTGCTAGATACTGTGCTAGATGTTTTACAGATATTATCCCATTTGATCCTCACAACAACCCTGGTAGGTAGATATTATTCCCATTTTACAATTGAGAAAACTGAGGCAAAGAGAGATTAAGGGACTTGCCAATGTCATGCAACTAGTCAATGTCTGAGACCAGATTTGAAATCAGGACTTCTTGACCCTAATGCTCTACCTCCTGCATCACCTAGCTGCCGAGATGTGATCATTAGTGGAGGAAGTTCCTTGCTCAGAGATTGTCTTCACCTATGATATGATATGATATGATATTGTATGCTATGCTACAGTATGACATGATGTGACATACGTGGTATGATATGATATAACATAATATACTGTACTATAATATAATATGATACAATATAATGTAATATAATATTATATAACATATAGTACAATATAACATACTACATGGTATATGATATATGATATTATATAAAATAATGTAATATAATATAATTTAAAATAACACAATATACTATACTACAATACAATATATGGAAGGAAATACTAATTTTTAATTAGGAGTTAGAAAATTCCTCTTCCAAAGGATTAACAATCCTTTGGTGTTTGCACATTACTATGAAAACCATTTTCTGTTTATTTAATATAATATATCAAATCTAAGTACATTAATTAAAGATAAACATGTTAGAAATAGATGTTCAGAGAATTGCTAACATACTTTACTAGTTTAAATGACTTTTTTTTGTACTTAGTTGTGATTTTTTAGAACTTGAAGATTATCTAGTACTTCTCAAAGACTTCTCACCAGGTAAGAGAAATAAGCCAAATTCTCAGAAGCCCAGCTACCAGACATCTAAAAAGGCATTCTTAGGGGTTTAACAAAGATCTGTGGAGGATTAAAGAAACTTTACTTGACAATTCTACCTCTATAGTACCTGGGGTGCTTCACTGACATAATCCAGAAGCCTCAATATTATCTCAGGAATGTAAAAGATGTCTCTGTTTCCACCTAGAAAGACATTTTGTGAATTTCAAGGAGTGGCTTCAGTGCAGTTTTAGAATTACTCAGTGATAGCATTAGGTAAGTTCTTGGAGAGATTATGCATTAATACTGGTGAGGCTTCAAGGAAAGCTAAGTCATTGCTACTGAACACAAGAATCAGCTAAAAGAGGAGCTACAATGTTCCTTTCATTTGACCCAGGAATGGAGCTTAAGGGCAAAAATAAAGCAACCATGTAAATATAAAATATTTATTGTAGCACATTTTTATGGTGGAAAATCAATTTTTTAAAAATAGAGTGATGGGGGGCAGAGCCAAGATGGTGGCTAGAAAGCAGGGACTTGCATGAAATCCCCCCCAGATCCCTCCAAAAATCTATAAAAAATGGCTCTGAACAAACCACAGCTGCAGAACCCATGAAATAGCAGAGGGAATCAGGGCTCCAGACCAGGACAGCCTGGAAACTCACTGGATAAGGTCTACCTCAACGTGCTGGGAGCAGAGCAGAACACAGAGTGGGTTGTACCCAGAACAACCAGACCAGGAGCCAGGCAGAACAAGCCCTAGCGCCCTGAATCAGTGAGCTGTGGCAGTTACCAGACTTCTCAACCCACAAACACCAAAGACAACAGAGAAGGTTAGTGGGAAAAGCTGCTGGGGGCAGGGAGTTTGCTGTTCAGCCACTGCCCTAGGGGCAGCGGAGGTGGGGCAGCTACAGAACTATAACTGAAGTTGCTTCTAGCCCCAGGCCCACATGGTGGTAGGAAGTAAGTGGCTGATCAGAGCAGGAGTGAAGAGCCTGCTGAAGATCTAAGTCCAGTCCTGGTTGGGGGTTCTTGGGGAAGGACGAGTGCTGCTGTGGCAGAGCTTGCTGTGTAGAAATAGTTCTGAAAAACAACAGTGCAACCCCTCAAGCTTGGAACAAAGTACTCTCTACTCTACAAGCAGTCATACCCCAACAAAAAACTCAAGGGTCAAGTAGTTGGCTGGGAATATGGCCAGGGAGTGAAAATGCTCTCAGATTCAGACTCAGACTTTGGAATCTTTCTTTGGTGACAAAGAAGACC
>JAQQSZ010007832.1:0-13202 GCA_028646595.1 Phalanger gymnotis | reverse complement strand
CACCAGCTGTTGCCCAAAATTTGACGTGCGTCGTCCTGCTCTTCTCTGGTCTTCCTAATCCAACTTCCCTGCAGGAGAGAATTTTTTGTTTCCCCTGCTGAAGTTGTATTTGTTATGGATCTCTCTTTGATCTCCATATCCGACCCTGGACTTTACTAATCTTTTATGTTAGCCCTACTCTTAAAAAAATAGAGGCTACTTTAAAAAAAAAATCTTTTGTAACCTCAGTGCTTGGACAAATACTCTGCACACGGTAGGCACTTGATAAATATTTGTTGAATTAAATCAGCCATATTAGTACTGTATTCCAGGTTTGAGTTAAGTAGGCTTTGAGATCCCTAGACATTACTAATAAAATCATTTCAGCATCCTCATTGTCTGAAGAGGGATCTTCTATCCAACGAGTAGTAATTCCACTCTACTATCTCCTTCCTTGCAGCACCATGGATAGAGCACTGGGCTTAGAATCAGAAAGACTCATCTTCAGGAATTCAAATCTGGCCTCCAGCACTTAACTAGCTGTGTGACCCTGGGCAAGTCATTTCACTGTTTGCCTCAGTTTCCTCATCTGTAAAATGAGCTGGAGAAGGAAATGGCCGACCACTCCAGTATTCTTGCCAAGAAAACCCCAAACAGGGTCACAGAATCGGACACGACTGAACAACAATGGCCTTTCCTTAGGTTCAACAGAATCTTTCCTATTCTAACATTTTATATTCTATGTTCATTTTAGTCCTAAAAATGTATCTTCTAAGCGCTCTTCTTCTATGTTCTAACATTCTCTGTTCTAGGCTCCCTTTGAGCCCTGATGTTTTAGATTCTAAGGTCTCTTTCAACTTATTTCACGTTCTATGTGCTTTATTTTTTAAGCCTCTTTCTAGCTGTAGCCCCACTTCTCCCCTGAGGTTTCTCCCCCAAATCACACTCACACTGGTAGGTTGGGTCTCCGGAAAGCAATGAGTGCCACTGCTCTCAGAGTTCCAGGGGGTGACTCTGTTGGATTTCTGTCTTTGGAGCTCCTGAGTTCCCTCTGATATGTTCCCCATTATTAATCCAACAGTTGGACTCCATGAGATCTTAAAAAAGGAATTTACTGAACAGATATAATAAGAATTTTTTTTGCAAATGATACCCCAAAGCAGCAGCACATTCTTGCCCCATATATACAAGGTCCCTGAGGAGATTGACTCCTGATGACAATACAAAGGTGCAGATGTATAGAACGCATCTGGTAAAGAGATACCTCCTGACTCCTAGCCCCAGAAGTCCTCTTTTCCCTTTCTAAAGTCCTCATGAAAATTGATACAATACGATACCAGTGATGGACAAGTTCGCCACTGCTCTGCTGGACTGAACCCTTGCAGTGTTTCCACTGGGCAGGCAGCTCAGCTGCTGGACTGGGTCACACAGGTCATTTAACTATTTTTCTGGCTCTTCCACTGGCTTAGCTACTGCTGTGTTGACTGGTGCTCTGCAATCCGTCCAGCCTTTGCAAAGCCCGTGAGGTCACTCATTGTGCGTGTTCATATCACTGGTCCACTTCTGACTCAAGTGACTGTGGCCACCCCTCTGGTGGGATCCTTTACTGACTCTCATCATCAATGGAACCTCTACTTCAACCTTTGGATTTCCCAAACTCACCAGATCACAGGCACATCCACCTTGGAACTATCATTCATCAACGAATAGATACAAAAGAAACAAAGGTGCCGTGTGCTCACAGACAAATGGCGCCCAGGACATGGTCAGAGCTGTCTTTCCCCTACCCAGGGGTTCAAAACCATCTTCTTCACTCAAAGCCATTAAGGAAAGAGAGAAGTATGGGTAGGATTCTTGTAATCACAATCAGGTCCTTCTCAACTACTCTTGAATCATCACGCTTTTTATCATCACACAGTTTCAGTCCCTGTGTCATCATGGTTAAAAGTGGCTCCCAAAATTCCTTGAGTTAGATTGGAAGGAGGCATGATCCAATCTCCTAAGAACAGATATGATCATATTCCCTCTGCTACACAGCTCTAATCTTCTATATCCTAATGAATCTTCCAGCTCTGACATTCTGTTTTCCATGATTGTAAATCCATCTCCCTGAGCAAGCAAAAAATAAGCAAAGGAGAAAGTTATCACACACGGGAACCTGAGCCAAATAGTTCATGCTTTGTGGTGTAGAGAAAAGATCACTGAATTATAGACCACTACTCATGAATACAAGTCCCTTCTTTGGACAGCTTCTCTAGCAATATACTATTAAATAAGTCAATCTCTAAAAACTTTTTCTATATGATTCACTTTCCTCCTTGTAAAATTAAAGGGATGGACTAGGTGATTTCTCAGGTTCTGTCAAGCTGTAAAATTTTATGAATTATTGCTTTTAGAATGCATCCTTCACTGCCCTCCCTGATTGCTTATCACAACTCAATGAGTAAATTCCCAGGTGCCTTCTTTTGAACCTATGGTACAGTCATGGGGGGGGGGCAGTAGATGAGCACTTACTAAATGCCTACTATGTACTGGGTACTTTGCTTTAAAAATATTATCTCATCTGATGCTCATAATAATCCTGAGAGGTGGATGCTATTATTATCCCCATTTTAAAGTTGGGGGGACTGAGGCAAATGGGGTTAAGTGACTTGCCAAGGGTCGTATAGCTAGTAAGTGTCTGAGTCCCCATTTGAATTGGGGTCTTCCTGACTCCAGGCGCAGCATTCTATCCACTTCAACATCTAATTGCCTCAAATGTGAGAGCTTCAAAGATAAGGTAGCTTTGTTGTGAGGGTGATAAGAGCATAGATTTAGAGCTAGAAGGGACCTCAGAGACCATCTAGTCCAACCCCTTCACTTTACAGATGGGGAAACTGAGGCCCAGAAGGGGGAGTCTCTGAAGGATTTTAATTTGGAATATCCCCAACCTTGCCAGCACAGGGGGACCATGTGAGCCTTGCAAGTGGCAGTCGCACATGGTTTCCATTTAAAACCTCAGAGTCAGAACCGTGGAGGGCTTAATCTGGCCAAAGTACTGCCAAGGCATCTGTGGGTCATAGCTTTAAATCATCCGGAACTCGAACACCACTCATTAACGATGAAAGGCTTAGTGTAATGAAAGGGCTGGGAGGGGGGATTTCAAAATGTAACCAGGGAGCCAGTGGCTGTACTTTAAGATTAGGAGGGAAAAACCAAGAAAAAAAACTCCACCTCATTCACCACCCCCTCCCCCTACTCTGAGTACTAACAAAGCCAAGCAAGCACAACGACTCTATCCGTCAGTATCTTTGCTTAAAAGTGGACCACAATTTCCCTCTTCTCTTTCTTTGACCAGAATTGGGAGGCCATTTGGAGATAGAGGGGCCTCTTCATTTCAGCTTCTCCAAGGGATAGCTCATTGCATTTTTGGTATTCTAGCTTTATTATCATCATCTTTATTATTATTGTTATTATTGAAAATTATCCCTAGGATGGAAATAACATGGTGAAATGGTAACGGGATTTTTTTTTCTTTTTAATTTGGAGAACTAATCAGATTTCAGGAAGACTGAGCAGCTGAGCTGCAGTGATTCTGTCCTGTGGCTGCAGTGATCAGTTCCGCCTCCCACCCCAGGGAAAAAGAAATACAAGTTAGTTCCTTGGAAAATTTCAATCTCAGGCTCTGGAGGAAGAGGTGAAGGGCTCCCCATTGTACCCCACCACATGGGGCATTCTAGGTTGGTATTATGGATGCTGGTAATCATATTTCCTTTTGAAAACTGGAATACTGGCCTTCAAGTGGCTGCAAATTAGCTCTCAGACTCATTTCACCAAGAAATGAATTTTAGATGATGTTCACATTATATCTGAAACCGACATTATCGCTAATGTCCACTGACTCTAGCTAATGAACATCTTGTCCAGCCCTGTATCTCACAAAGGCCAGAATAGCCAACAATACTAAATGGCAGCCTATTGGAATCAATGCTGGGACAAGATCTCACATAGAAGACTGGGTAAAAATGAACAAGGACTCACTGGTCTGCCTACCTAATGGCATTCTTACTATTTTGGAACTTGCCTTATGAAGGTAATCCATCCCCAAGGTTAGTGGACTAAATTTCCTAAAAATTCAGACTCACAAACCTTTTTTTTCTAGATGAGGAAACTGAGTCCTGGGTATTGTGAATCACCCCTTATCACAGCTATTAAATATTGGTCCCAAGATTAGAAATCCTCCCAATTTCTAGTCTTTCTGTGCACAACACTACTGAATTGATTAGTTTTCTAGTTTTCATAATAATAATTATAATAAACTGACATTTATACAGTGTTTTAAAGTTCATTTAGGATCTGACATAGACTATTTCATTTAAATCACACAACAGCTCTGTAAGGTAGGTACTATCATTCCCATTTTAGAGGTGAGGAAACTGAGATGCAGAGAAGTTAAGTGACTTGGCCAATGGTCAATAGTCCAGTCAATAAACATTTAAGTACTTACCAGGTGCCTGGCACAGTCCTAACTCTGGGGATACAAATAAGAAAAAAGGACTTGAGTTGACCACATGTGCACATATAGGCATATAAAAATATGCAAAATAGATATAAATTAATTGGGGGAGGCACTAGCAGTTGGTGGGGATCAGGAAAGGCCTCATGGAGAAGGTGTTGATTAAAGAGAGAAAGGCAAGGAAATGGTAAATTCTTCCAGGTCCAACGGAGGCAGTATTTAACCTCAAATTTCCCTTAGATTAGCCTCTCAAATTCTAATGGGTCCATACACAAACCTTAGTCTGAGGCTCTAATATAATCGAAATTTCAGTTGCTGGGAAGCTCTTACTAATGAATGCCTTTTTCTAACACTCCAGGAACAGAAAGCCATTCACTCTCTGACCTCTCAGTAGAATGTTGAAAGGGAAGAGAAAGGGAGTAAGCATTTATTAAGTGCCTAGTGTATACCAGGCATTATGCTAAATGCTTTACAAATATCTCACTTGATCCCCTGGAATCAAGAAGGTAGGTGCTTATCATCACCATTTTTTCAATCACTGATTAGCCACTAATCATTATTACTATTTTACAGTTAAGCAAACTGAGGCAGGAAGAAGTTAAGTGACTTCTCCAGGGTCACAAACATTTGAACTCATATCTTCCTGACTCTAGGCCCAGTGCCTGGCTGTGTCTGATACAAGCAGTCTGTTGGGATGCTGAAAACCTTCTAAGAAAAGAAAAACAATCTGGAAATGAAAGGGCAAGGAGGTAAAGAAAATGTTACTTAATATAGTCACCTCTTATGCGTCATAGTTAGCTAGAGTCACGCCTAAGGAATTACAAAGTCCTGCTTCATTTCCCTACCAAACCCCCTCAGATGATCTCCCTATTGGCTCAGCTAGCTCCTCTAAGCAAACCCTCATGACCAATGTCTGGACATCTGCAATAGCTGTCCTAACCCCTCCATTCCTTTGCCCTTCCTATCCATCCTGAGAAGTCACTATGGGAGAATGGCCCTTAAGCATAGATCCATTCATATCACTTCTCTGCTCAGTATGGCTCAGTGGTTCCCTAAAGGCTTTCATGCCTGACCTTCAAGATCCTCCGTAATCAAAGGAAGATGATGTTAGAAATCTTCAAGGTGACTTGCCCTTGGTCACACATCAAGTCGACAAGCATTTATTAAGTACCTACTATATGCCAAGCACTGGGAATATAAAGAAAGGCAAAATGCAGTCCCTGATCTCAAGGAGTTCACAGGCTAATGGGGGAATGCTGGACAGAGCTAAAAAACAACTGAATATCAATAACAAAAAAAGCATTTATGTCACACTTTAAGGTTTGCAAAACTCTTTACAAACGTCATCTTATTTTATCTTCACAACAGCTCTGAGTGGTAGGTGTTAATATGATCTCCATTTTACAGATGAAGAAACTGAGGCAGACTAAGTGACTTAAATGACTTTCCCAGCATCACATAGTTATTAAATGTCTGAGCCCGGATTTGAATTCATTTTCCTGACTCCATGTCAGTATCCACTGGGCTGGGACAAGGTCATCATTTATCAAGCTCCCACTGTGCTATGTTGGGTATTGGGATAATATAAATGAAGCATCACCCCTGATTTCATAGAGGTTGAAAAAAGCTGAAAGTTGGACAGAATTTGGAGGCCACCTAGTGTGACCTACAATGGCCAGACGTCCTCTCTACAGCATATCCAGGACATGGCTGTCCAAACTTTGCTTGAAGACCTCCAGTGAGAAGGAACCCAGGACCTTCCAGAACATCCTGCCCCATCTTTGGACAGCCCAAATTGGTAAAATTTCTTTCATTACAACAGAAATGTGGCCACCTCTTGGCCACTTATAGTCTCTGTTCCCAACTCTGTCTTCAGAAACCACCCAAAACAAACATAATCCCTCTTCCATGTAACAGATCTATGAATGTTGGAGATAATCATATCTCCCCTGAATCTCCTTCAATCAGTCCTCCACTGGCATCTTTTATAATTCTCTCGCCAACCCCTCCACCAGTTCTCGTTGCTTGATTTGGTTTGCTCTCCATTTGCCATCAAGTATGGCCAATAGAGTAGAAAGAATTCTATATGTAGCAGCATAAAAATGTCTGCAGAATATGGCAGTCAGAATGATAGAAGAATGTGAGCTCAATATCTGAGGAAAGAAAGATCATTTCTGACTGAGAGAGTCAGGAAAGAATCAGGGAACCGCAAGTTTTAGAGTTGGTGGGAACCACAAAGGCCACTTCACCCACCCCCTTATTTTACAGGTGAGGAGATTAAGGCTCAAAGAAATTAGGTGACTTCCTGAGGTCAATGTCCATTGCCCATGCCTATTTTAAGTATCAGAAGCAAGATTTGAACCCAGAGCTTCGGAATTCTTCCACTGAAGAGGAGGAATTGAATCGGGTCTTGATGGATAGCTTAGGATTGTAATGAGTGTATTTTGCAAGGATGAAAGAGGGCTGAAGGCATTCCCACCACAGAAAGTGGCATGATCAAAGGCTACAAGGTTGAAAATTGTAGGATATGTATGAATGTATGAGTAAGGCTAAGTCTTCTATTTTGGCTGGAGTGGAATGCCTTTGGGGAAGCAGAGTAATATGAGACTGAATAGGAGGACTGGAGAGATTGTGGAGGATACTGGTTGCCAGGCAACTGAGTTTGACCTTTATTTGATAAGAAATGTTGTTTGTTCTTTGTTTTTGAAGAGGGCTAATGACATGGTGTGATATCTTGACTTGTGGTTTAATTGGATTTAAGTGCGGCAGAGTTGCACAAAGTTGTCAGACTCTCTTCCGGAGTCATCAAAGTCCAGTGACAAAACAAAAGTCAAGACAACTGGCCAATAGGTAGTCACTGAAGCCTTTTGAGCAGAAGGGTAACCTGATTGGAAGTAGGCATTAAGAACGTTAACTTGATGGAAAGTGAAGAGTAAATAAAATCAGCAAGAAAGTGGAGGTGAGAAGAGCAGATTAGAAACAATCTATTAACTCCTAAGTATGTCAAGGAACACATTTCTTGGAGCACTCACTGCTTGAACATTCTACCTGGCTCACCACTATTCACTGCTCACTGTTTCTGCAAATGTGAGCTGCTAACAGTTCCTTCATCTGTGAAACAAAGGAGTTCATTAGCTGATTTCTACATTTTCTTCCAGCTCTGATCCTGTGACTTGCTCAAGGTTATACAGCTCTTAAAGAGAAAAGCTGAAATAGCCACAGAGGATATCTGACAACAAGTCTGGTACCAGGACACTTCTAAATGCACTGGATGACCTCTAAGGTCACCACCAGTGTGAAAATTCTCAAATTTTATAAAACCAGAGTAATCTATTCATTCTCAAATGGCACAGGATTCTCACAAGATTGTCTGCCATAACCACTGCCCTCCTTGAAGAGCTGAGGCCTGCCCAGTTTTCAACAGTTTTCCAATATTTGTCAGGGGCAGACTCCAGGTTGGCAATTAGATGTACCCACAACTTCTGTTTCCAAGTGGCTAATTGCACTCCATGGTCACCCTGAAGCTGCCAGAAAACATTGAGGTCTGGAGAATTCGATCAAGCTTCCTACCCACTGAGATTGGCCTGGAGCTCCACTCTGTTCAGAAATGGTTTAGGGATTTGATAGGCTGGTTATATGGAATAAGAAGTTTGTTTGTTTGTTTGTTTTATAAAGGAAGACTATGGAGAAGTATTCTGTCTGACCCCAGAGGGCAGAATGAAAGCCATGGAGGAAGTTGCAATTTAGGCAAGATGTTGGGAAAAATTTGCTCTTGATTCAAGCTATTCCAACAGTGGGAAGGACTGAATCAAGAGGTTCTGGCTTCTCCATGCTCGAAGGTCTTCAGATACATTCCAGATGGTGACTTGTTGGCTGTGCTACAACAAGGACTCCTATGGTATATGAGTTGGACTAGGTGGCCACTGAGATCCCTTCCATCTCTTAAATTCTGTAATAATAAGAGAAAAAATAGCTTGGTGTAGTGGAAGGTGTGTTGTATGCAGCCTCAGGAAACCTGAGTTCTAATTCTGGAATTATTTATGTGATCCTAGCCTAATCATTTAATGTAACAGAATCCAAGAGATTTAAGGGAGCTCAGAGGTCGTCTAGAACAAACAATAGCTGAACCATAATCTCTATCTGCTATAATCCCTGATGGGATTATAGCATTTGACTGAAGACTTCTAATGATTAGGAGCTCACTACCTACCAAGCCCATTTTTTGGATAGTTCTAACTGTTAGGAAACATTCCCCCTCTCATATCTGGTCAAATGGAACACTCATTGCCTCTAATGCCACCCTTTAGCTCAAAGAAAAATGAGTGTAAAGTTTATTCTGTATGATAACTCTTCAAATATCTGAAATCTTTTACCATTAACCTTTCCTCCTCCAATGCTCTGTTTCTACTGATTTCCCTCACCTGATCTCTGTAGAGTAAGATCTCAAGGTCTGTCAACATCTTGGTTGCCCTTGTATGGATACTCTTTGGGGGATTGATGTCCTTCATACAGTGTGAGGTCCAGAACTAAACTTACAAAACATAGTAAGTATGGTCTGAATAGGATCATATGGATAGCGGAATAGTCACCTCCCTCATTCTTGACAGAGCCTAAAATAGCATTAAATGCTCTGTCACCTTGTCCATCCATATAGCATCTTAAGTTTACTCAGTTACTCAGATATTTTTTCACAAAAACTTCTGCAGTTATGCCTCTTCCTTCTTACACTGATACAATTGAATTTTTTCAGTCAAAGTGAAGAAATTAATATCTAATCTTATTAAATTTCATCTGATTTAGATCCTGCCTTTCTGTTGTGGGTCCTGATTCTGTCACTCATATTACCTCTCCCTTCCATTTTCATGCTAATTTAGTAATTATGCTATCTACATGGTGTTCCTAAAGTCTGGACACATAGGCAAAAACACATATTTTCAAGAAATGAAATGAATGAACTATTCAACAACACTTTATCTAATTGCGATATTAACAAATACTGTCTGCAATATGATTTCCATCACTTTTGATGCAAAGGTTGATGCTCTCTGCAAGATTCACATGAACTTGATGCAATAACTCCACATTGCTGTCAGTTTCAGCACATTCACTCTTTATGTGTTCCGTCAAGTGTATTGCATCTGTGATTTTTATGGAGTACACCTTCTCCCTTAGCATACCCTAGAAAAAGAAGGCAAGAGGGCTAAGGTCTGATAATACTCCACATATTTCAAAATATGCATTTTTGCCTATGTGTCCAGACTTTACCGTGTATTTCTTTAAAATATAATATCCAAGATATTGAACAGCACAATTTTCTAGAATCTCTTTCAAGATGGAAATTGATCCATGAATTAATTCTTTTGGATTCAGCCATTTGACTAATCCCATATCTATCTCTCTGTCTTAGTATCTAGTCCACGTCATTCCATTTTGTTCATAAGGGTGCCCTTTGACACATGTCAGGCTGATATACAGGCATGCCCTCATCTGCTAATTCAGTAATTCTATCCAAAAACAAGAAAATAAGGTTAATAAGACATGATCTGTTCTTGTTAAATCCAGGTTGGCTCATGGAGTTTCCCACTTTGCTTTCTAAGTACTGAAGATTTGATTACTAGGTTCTTACTATCGAACAGTATGTTCCAGATTCATGGTAGAAATTGAAGTCAAACTGATGGATTTATGGCTTATAGACTCTAACTCTCTCTTAAAAAATCAGAACAATGTTTTCCTATCTCCCATCTTGCATAGCATCTTCATGATTTCCAAGTACTGCCAAGAGTGACTCCACCATTACATTATCAATTTCTTTCTGGGGTGCAATTACTTTGGGTTTGGTGACAAATTCAAGATGAAAGATAGGTGCCTTCCTATCATCTCATTTATCTTTATTTCAGCCCTATTCTGTTCTCTTTTTTTTCCTTTTTATATCCTTCCTAATATAAAATCCATTCCCCTTGGTAGAGAAAATATAAAAAAAACCAGAATTAATGTCATAGTTCAGCCTTCTTCCATTATCATCACCATCACCATCATCACCATCATCACCATCATTCCTATTTCATAAACCTCAAGCAGTGGTCCTATCCTTGTTTCAAGACAGTGAGACAAATAGTTGGATAGATAGATAGATAGATAGATAGATAGATAGATAGATAGATAGATAGATAGATAGATGGATGGATGGATAGATAAATAGATGGTAGATGGATGGACATGTGATGGATAGATTGAAAAATAGATGATATATGAATAGGTAGACATAAATAAATAGATTGTAGATGGATAGACAGGCAGAAAATAGATGATAGATGGATAGACAGCTGATAGAGCATTTAGCCAGGTGTGCCTGGCATTGTGTTAAGCACTAGGGATGCAAGTTCCTTGATAGTCATCACTCTCAATGGTCTTACATTCTTTTAGGGGAAAACAAAACTCAAAAGAGAAGCAGGAAGTAGAGAGGGTTGGGAGAAAGTGTCTACAAAATCAAGGCAGCTGATGAAGAGATGGGCCAATCCAGACAGTGTGGTAACCTGAGAATGAAATGAAGGTGGCTGGGGCCCTTCATGAAATGACTATCCTGGCCAGAGACTCATCAATCATGAGAGCAGGTCTGAGGGCAGTGGCAAATGTAGGTGAGCAAGGCTGCTGGGGAGGATGAAAAGCAGCCTAGAGAGTGAGGGAGCTGGGACTATAAAAACTACTGTTGCTTCAGTGTACTCGAGCGTCCAGCATCCTAAGTGAATCTGAAGTTCACTGATTATTGTAAAGTGAATTCAATGTTCACCTAGAAAAGTCAGCACAAAACATCTGAAACACACTAGTCCTGCTTAACATAACTTTTTATTGCACATCCTTTTGTGTGGCAACGTCAGGATTGCTTGAAGAAAAGTCATAGGATCCTGACTTTTATCCTTTACTCCCTGTGTGACATTGGGGGCCTCAGTTTCTTTTTCTGTAAGATGACCAAGGTTGTCTTACACAACTCTAATGTAAAGCCCCTTCCAGATCTTGATTTATGACCTATACAAGTCTTTTAACACATCTCAGTTGGTAGTTCCCTCATATATCCAAATCCATTTCACAGGACAACTCCAATTTTTCCCCATCTAATTGAAATCAGTTTCTCATTCCTTAAGGACCTACTTCCTCTCTTGAATTTTAGGTCTTAGAATCTTACTTACCCTTTTCTCCAAAGTCCAATCATCCTAGAACTAGAACTGACGTAAGTGTTCATCTAACCTAACCCCTCTTTTTTAGGTGAGGAAACTGAGGCCCAGAGAGTGTTCTGTAAGACCTTCTATAAGAGGCCTTGGCCTTTTCCACAGTGCCTTCCCTACTGAGCTTGCCTTCCATCCATTCTGTATATACCTAATATGGATACCATGTTTTTCATGTTTTCTCCCATGTAAGAGTTTAAGCTCCTTCAGGGCAGATACTGTGTTTTTGCTTATCTTGTCTCCCCAACTCTTTTTACAATGCCTAGAACAGAGTAATTAATAAATGCTTGGTGACTAACAATTTAACACACATTTACAAAGTGCCTGTGGTGGGCTGGGGGAGTGGGTATAGTCAGTACTGGGGAAAACAGAAAGGTAGCCATGTGCACAGCCAAATTGGGGAGCAGGGGAACTTTCTGCTTGTCTGATCATTCATATTATTTAGCAGTCATTTGCAGTCACCTTATGGGAATGATTGAGTACAAGGATATTATTCATGTACCTACAGCATGGCATTTCCAAACCCCTTTTCGTTTCAATTTGAGGGAGAGAAATGATTTCCTGATCTCCACACATTTATTGTCTTGGGTTCAGGCCAGTCATCCGATCTCTCTAGTTCTCACCACACCACATGGAAAATCACTGGGGGCTGATGCCTAGGCCCATATACCATTCAAGGCAGGAGGGAGGGGGGTTCTCATCCAATGTGGATCCCTTGTTTTCCTTAGATCATTATCTATGGGCTGGTGGGCATTCAATAAGCCAGTTGCATAAAGGGTTGTAAATAATGAGGTTTGGCCCATTAGAGATAAAATATGAGTCCAGTGTGTGTGACTTGTCAAATCATCCTACAAAAACCCAAGCTGGTCTGTTTGTCTTTTTTACATTAGTTTGAAAACAAATCTCTCCTGGAAATCTGTGAGCATTGACATGATAAAACATAACGGTTCCTGCGGAGCCATCTATATCGCTCACCAGTTCATAAGTGACTTGTCATTTAGAGGCCCATCCTGTAGCTCCATATTTATGCAATTTTAAACACTAGAATTTACTACATTGATGAAGGGCTGTGATTATACGTGTGTGTGTGTGTGTGTGTGTGTGTGTGTGTGTGTGTGTTGTGAAGGAGGCACATTCTGATCCTGTTTAATGAATATATCTTCCATTTAATGTACCATAAAGGCAAGAGAAGGAGCTTTTATGATGGCTTTGAGAAGACACTTTGGGTGGGCCTCTTGATGATATGATACAAACCAATGTCCCCGGGCATAGTGGAAGTCAAGCTTTGACTGGCCTTTCTGTCTGAGTTGCTGTTGGGTCCTTTCTGCTCCTGCAAGAGCCATGACTAGGATTTTTGGTGCCTGGGACCAGTATTATAACAGCATCTGGAGGCAAATGGCATAAAGTGTGCTTTTAGCAGGAATAAGGGAGCATAGGCATGGGTATAGACCCTTAGACGAGAGACAGGCTCTAGGAGACTATTTCCAGGGTGGTGAAAGCAGAATGGC
>JAQQSZ010007831.1:0-13202 GCA_028646595.1 Phalanger gymnotis | reverse complement strand
CCTACCTGAGTTAGGCTATGGGATCAAATTCTTGAATAATTGGAGTCTCAACCAGAATGGGGGTGATTTTATTTGAAGTATAATAGCCCATACTTGCTTACTCTTTTATTCTTTGTCTTGGTTTAACTTGTTGTTAGTTCTGTCTCCTTTAGGCTTAAGCACCCTACACTCTCTGGTGACTGCCTAAGCATGTAGTATTCTTGGAATTCCTGCCAGCTCGCTAAAGAACTAGCCTCTGGAATGAGACTCTTGGGGCAGGTACAGCTCTACGTCCAATTTCAGCAGGAAGAAGTTATGGAAAATGAGACCTTCGCCCCTTACCCCAAGATTTTGAGCCCCAATCGTTCAAGTGGGGGGTGAATGATGATACTGTTCTGTGTACTTATTTTGTATTATCCTTGCTGTATTGTTTTATTGTTATGGTATTATTGACACTCCTTTCCTATGTAATGGATACACAGATCTAGGGGTGGACATCTGAATTATTGAAGAGATTATCTTGCTGGGACCTAGGGGTGGGTCACATTCATTGTGGACCAATGTTTGGGAATGCCACTGAATGATATGTTTTGCTTTATTGTGAATGACGTGTTTTAGTTTCCTTCGTAATTGGGTCAATGTATGTTCTAGGATACATGGTGTGTTGTTAAGCAAAATTGTCTCCTTAGCATGGCTTTTGTTTCTTTTGAGTGGAAGTACTTTCAGCTGTTAAGTGCTAAGCCCCAGGCCCAAAGCCCTATCAGGTGTGAAACCTGTGTGGGTGTAGATTAATGACTTAAGAGGGGCCAACTCAGGAACCAATGGTCTCTGGTCTTTGAGGCGGGGCTTGAGAACGCCAGAGGCTCAGCTGTGAGGAACGACGAACCAAGAGACAGTTTCAGCAGAAGCAGAGCAGGAAGCTGCGGAGGCAGGAAGCTGTGGAAGCAGAGCTGACCTGTGTGTGTGGACCCAGGAGTGCGAGCGAGGACTTGAGGCCAGTAAAAATGATTTGGCTAAATACTATCTTGTTTTTCTGTGGCCTCCCGGTTGCTCTTGTGAGGCAGGCTTTCTGGGCCTGGAGTCTTTTTGTCAAGATTTCGGAATAGGGAGGCTGGTTCACGGATCAGCTGCGGTGGGGCCTAAATACATTTTTTGTTGTTTTCTACTTAGAGAATCTCTCATACCTTGCGATTTTGAACCATTCAAACATATACATGATTATATTTGAGATTATAAATTCGGCTTTCCTACTACAGCAGTGCAATCCTTAAAAGTCAGTTCAGACACACAAGGGACTGCTGAATCCCACTGCTGCTTCCAGTGAGAAGATGACCCTATGGGCTAGGCTGCCTGTGTGCAAGATTGTGACTATAGCTCCCAGTGTATTTGCAACTGCTACTTTGTCATTTGCCTGTTAGCACAGGACTTTGAGATAAGTAAAAAAAAAATGTAAAATGGTATGGGTGATGTCTTTTGATTCATGTGTAAATTGGATATAAGTGAAGCAGAGTTGCATAAAGTTGTCAGCCTCACTCTCTCTTCCAGAGTCATCAGAGTCCACTGATAAGACACAGTCAAGACAACTGGGGATGGCTCAAGATGCAATGGATGACCTTGGCATTTACATGTCTAACCAAGATCTAAGCACTCCACAGCTCCTGCTTCAGCTGCTTTCATGGCCATTGGAACAAATTGTTCTCATCCTCCTATTCTACCAGGAGGAGTCTTCACACACTTGAGGTTGACACCTCCCTGCCTCCATCCCACCAATGGATTTGAGAGCTCTCGGTTACCTTCAACCTGGTTTAGCCTGTATGCTGAAATATGTACTGGGGAGTGGCTGCCGTGCATGCTACAGCTACATGGAGCCACTAGCAAGAGTTAGGTGGATTGGGTGGACACCAAAGGTGGAAAGCACCCTTGAAGAGTGCTTGGCAGCCCTCACACCAGAGGTGCTAGTCTTCCCTGAACACATCCTACACCCCACATATACAATGTAAAACTTTATGGATTAACACAAGAGAACTTTAATACTCCAAGTTTCATTCAGAGGCTGTACCCCCAACCTAACTTCACATATCTACTACTTTAAACACAAACAAACTTGCAAGCTTGTTACTCAGTATGTAGATGTAGGAATCCCCTGTGGGCAATGACTTCCCACATTTTCCTTATTCCTCCAAATGGGGTAGATACTGAGTCACCCAGATACTTGAAAGAAAGAGAGAGAGAGATAAAGAACCAGACAGGAAAGAAGATAATCCTGTTCGTGGTGATCAGAGGCAGAGACTACAGGGGAACAATGTATCTGGCCTAAGAGAAAGGGGCTTAGAAATCCTGGGGCCAGTCCCTTCCTGGCAAAGATTCCTCAATACACAGATACAAACCCAACTTATTCCCCCTGCCCCCAATATAAAGAAACTGAGGCCACCCAATAGTCTGTTCTTGGAAGTCTGTGTAACAGTGGAAGGAAGATAAATAAAAGAATGAAGATTCTCTGGCGGAACAAGTTGTGGTATGTGACTGTGATGGAATACTATTGAGCTTTAAGAAATGATGAACAGGAAAATTTCAGAAAAACCTGGAAAGCCTTACATGAACTGATGCAAAGTGAGCAGAAACAGGAGAATATCATACATAGTACCAGCAACATTGTGCGACTATCAGCTATGAATGACTTAGCTATTCTCAGCAATACAATGGTCTAAGACAATTCCAAAGGACTCATGTTAAAAAAGGCTTTCCACATCCAGAGAAAGAACTGATAGAATCTGAATGCAGATCAAAACATACTGTTTTCATTTTCTTTACATTTTGTGTATTTTTTTTCTTTAGGTCTGTTAGTTCTTTCCCAACATGAGGAATATGGAATATGCTTTACATGATTGCACATATATAACCTATATCAAATTGTTTCCCAGATGGGGGGGGGTAGTAAGAAAAGGAGGGAGAAAATTTGGAACTCAATTTATTAAATGACTGTTAAAATTTGTCTTTACATGGAATTAGAAAAAAATAAAATGTAACTTTTTTTAAAAAAATGAAGCTTTCCAAAGACAAATGACAGGGATTGCAAGAGAAAAGCCAAAATACTAAAAAACCAAGGAAAAAAACTTATATAAACATCATGCACAAGCATTTAAATTAATAGAAAAGATCATAAGATGTAAGAAGTCACGAATAAACCATCAAAAAGCAATCAAATCCCTTTGAACCAAATTGTATGGGATGAGAGGGACAGAAATTAACCAGTATTACCTGATTGAAGAGAGAATTCTATGGACTTCCCAGAATCATGAGGCAGTAGCAGAAACTAAAGAAAAATAAAATAGAAATTCAAAAGAGAACTAAAAATCTTTTTAAAAGGAAATTGGGAACAAATTTAGAAAATAAATCAGAGCTCTCAGTGCAAAATTAAAAGAAAATTCATCTGATATAGTATATAAAATTACTAATAAGCAAGAAGGTAGTTAGGAACCT
This sequence comes from Phalanger gymnotis, assembly GCA_028646595.1. Classification (NCBI taxonomy): domain Eukaryota; kingdom Metazoa; phylum Chordata; class Mammalia; order Diprotodontia; family Phalangeridae; genus Phalanger; species Phalanger gymnotis. The sequence continues at coordinate 9,743 of JAQQSZ010007831.1, read as the reverse complement.
ATTATAGTAGTGCAGATAATATGTAAAAGAAAGGCAGTAGAAATGAAGGATGGGACAGATGTGAAAAATATGATTTGGATAAAATCAGCAGAACTTGGAGATTGATTGGCTCTAATGGAAACAGATGTTTCAAAGATAATTCTAAGATTCTGAGCATAGGGAACTGGAATCCTTGTGATATCATTAAAAGAAATATGGACATAAGGAGAAAAATTCTGTTTGGGGGGAACATAATGAGACTGGTGATGGAGTTACTTGGTATGAAGTGACAAAAATGCATCCAAGTAGAAATACTCATCAAGCAGTTAAAAAGATGGGGCTGTAGTTCAAAAAAAGTGACCAAGACTAGACTTGGAAGTCTTTCACCTAAAAGTAATAGTTGAAGTAATGAGAGTAAATGAGATTATCAAGATAAAGGAAAGAAAGAAGAGTGTCAATGCCATACATTGGGTAATAGCTATAATTGGAGGATGAGAGGATAAAAAAGCACGAGGAGTGATTGGAGAAGTAAGAGAGCAATCACGAAGGTTTAACATCAAGCAAGGGAACGAAGAAATGCCAAAGAAGGAGTGGTCAGCAGTGTCAAATGTTTCATAAAGGTCAAGGAAGAGAACTTGGAAAAACTGTCAGGAAATTAGGGTATCATTGTTGACCTTTGAGAGGGTATTTACATTAGACTAGTGAAGATAGCCATTTTACAAGGGCTTAAGCAACAGGGGAGTGGTAAGAAAATGGAGGCAGCAAATCTTTTAGAAATGTGGTGGTAACATGGGGAGGAACTCCTCAAAATACATGTGGGGCCCCCAGATAAGGTTACCCCTGGTTCAAGGTACTTTATGAGCTTACCTCCAATCACAAACATAAGTTCATAAGCTCCCATAGATGGTTTGCTTTCAATAGTCACTTAAAGAATAAAATTGATTCAAAGCAACTTAACAAAATAACATGACAAGAAAACTCTCAAACACATACAAACCATTTGAGAGAAGAGTGGACACATATAGGCAATATTAGCAAAGAAGTAGGCCTGGAGGAAAACATGCATGGAGGGCCACAAACATGGGGAATGTGTATGAAGAGGCATATATAAATAAGGATCACGTGTGGCCAGGGTACATATGTGGTAGGGTATACATATGAAGATGCAACTCAGGATTATGTTGCTGCAGGCCCACTCATTTCTTCTGGTGATCTCTGTCTTCCCCTCTTCCTACCCTCATGCTGTAGTATTAATCTGATCAAAGCTCTTCCCCACCCATTCAATAGGGCTCAGGTGGGCCTAGGTGGGCAAGCCTGATTATGTCTTTGTTTATAAAGAAGCCTAAAGCTGCTACTTACTAAGTGCTAAACTATTGTGGGCTTGAAGCCTTAAGGGACCTAAGAGGAGTTGCTAAAATCAGAGCCAATGGTATGTGCTGAGTTCTAGTCAATCAGATGATGGCTAGGACTGTATAAAAAGAGAGTCCAGAACTGGGAGGCAGAAGTGGAAGTAGTAGGTCTGGGAGCAGCAGAACTGGGAGCAGTGGAGCAGAGAGCAGCAGGATTTAGAAGCAGAGAGCCAGCATCAAGAGAATGCAGAGCAGAGAGTGCTGCACAAGAGAGAGTTGTGGAGATCAAGGAACTCTGCGTCAGCAGAGCTGTGGGAGAGAGCGCTTAGCAGAGAGTTAGGATTTGTGAGTAATCTTTTTATGGGAAGGCCCTAGCATCGAGGGGAAGCTACAGTATGGCTTGGTTCCTTGCTGTAATATTTTGTTATAATTTCCTTGTTACTACAGTGAGATGCGCTTATTGGATTTGGAACATTATTGCTACCATATCAGATTGGGGGCATTGGTCCATGGATCTGATCCTCTGGAACCTAAATAAATGTTGTACTTCCTCTGCCTTCTACCTAGAGAATTCCTCATACTTCACGATTCCAACCCAGTCAAGCATGTCCATGGTCCCCTCCAAGGTCATGGATTTTGCCTTATTGCTATACATACACATTAGTTTTATGTACCATGTGTGTGTAGAACAGATAGTCTCTGCAAAATATTAGTATCACAAAGATATACCATTCTTATGATTGCTGCCAGACACCATTCCACAGGACATTGCATAAAATTTAGGAGGTTGAATCTGGACCCGTGATATCATTGGTGTAGGAAACTCACTTTTCCAAGTCACAAAGTCTTAGAGAGTTGCCAGGAGGCAATGAGAAATTGTGACTTCCCTGGGGTCATATGTGTCAGAAGCAGGATTCAAATCCAAGTCTTCACAGAATCACCAAATTTGATAATTGAATGTGACGTATAGGTCATGTAGTCTAACTCAGGCATTAAAGGATTGCCCACTATGACATACCCAGAAAAGAGTTGTTCATCCTCTGTTTGATTATTTTTAAGGAAGATGACCATGACACCTCTCAAGTTAGTGCATTACACTTTTACAGAACTTCAAAGTTTAGGGAGTCTAGGTATTGCAATGCCCCAAATGGAATAACAGAGTCAGACAGAACTGAAAACTACTAAACAACAACAATGGTTAGGAAGATTTTCCTGAGACAAACCATTAATTTGTTTTTTCACAATTACCACTGATTGCTTCTGATACTGCCCACTGGAGGCCAAACACAATTCTAATCCTTTTTCCATATGATAGCCCTTTAGATATTCTTCTCTTTTTCAGGTAAAACACTTCAGGTTCCAACCGATCCTCATATGTAAGGAAAAAGTGGGAAACTTTTAACAACCAGCTCTCCTGGGATGGGGATGGAGTGTAACCATGACATACTTTTAAGTTTAATTTGCTTTATTAATAGTTTATCCATAATGTTATAAAGTCTAGATAATCAAAGAAATGACAAATCAAGCCCTGACTTGTAGGGTTTGTTGATTTGAGCTGTAAATGTTCACACTGAAAATTTAATAATTGGTTCAGAATAAGCTGGCTCTAGCACATCTTGGCTATGAAATGGATTTAAGGATGTTCACTGTCCAGGTGGCCATTTTCTAGATGCTCCCCATTTTACCAATTCCTTTCTCATATTGTGGTAGCCAACTGAAGAGAATTCTTCACATGAGGTCTGTCTAGGACAAAGTAGAACACAACTGTTACCTCCCTGTTCCTGGAAGCTATCTTCCTCCCTGCAGCTCAAAATTACATTAGCTTTTTTGGCTACCACGTAATACTAATGAATCATATTGTTATTGCAGCCCACCAATACATTCAGATCTTTTTCAGAACATCTGCTGTCTAACCATTCCTTTTCCCACCCCATCTTATACTTGTGAAACTGATTTTTTTTGTGTGTAAGTTCTATATTTTACATTTATCCCCATGGATTCCATCTTATTTCCATCAGTACAATGTTTTCTGTCAAGGTCCTTTTGTATTCTTACCCTGTCACCCAGTATGTTATCTTATCCCTTCCAGCTCTGGGTTATCTGAAAATTTGATAAACACAATATCTGTGGCTTTATATTAGTTGTTGTTAAAAATGTAAAACAACACAGGACCAAGGGAAGATCCCTGGACTGCTCCTCTGGAGACCTCTTGCCATGCTGAGGTAGAGGACAACTAAAGCCCTATCCAACTCTCAAATTCTGTGATCTTATAAAAACTTATGCTCAAGTCCCACCTCTTCCATCTTCCCAAATCTGAGGTCACCCCTTAATCTAATATACCATGTTTCTTCTTGCTTTGCATCCAGTAATGTTTGTTGGGTATGACTGGAAGTGATCAGATGATGTACAAAGGTAAGTATTCATCCCACTCCCCTACCTGATACTTGTGTATGAAAGTCTGTTCTTCACATCTAACCTGCCCAATTGAAGGTACATTTTTGTTGTTATTCAGTTATTTTCAGCCATTCCATATTCTTCATAACCCCATTTGTGGTTTTCCTTCTCCAGCTTATTTTATAGATGAGGAAACTGAAGCAGAGTTAGGTGATTTGCTCAGGGTTGCACAGATAGTAAATGTCTGAGATCAGATTTGAACTCTAAGAGATGAGTCTTTCTGACTCCAGGACCAGGACTATATCCACTGTACCATCTAGCTGCCTCAGATTTATTTTATTTTGTTTCAGTACCAATATTCCTAATTCTACCTTTGATGGGAAATAAAATAGTGTATCATCACTAAATCAATAAAAGCACCTTTGAATTTAACACAGTAAAATGAAATGTAAGCAGAAGAAATGCCCTTTACATAACATTTGGAGGACTATAACCAATGTTATTTTGGTTGTTACCTATAAGTAATAACAATAATACTTGATTAATATCATATACTAAGTTGTTGTTTATATATTTGTAAGGTCAAAAGAGCCTCAAGAGTTTAGTTTTAGGCTAGTTCTCTGTCACAGTACATCAGTCTATCCAGCCAATTTTAATTTGAAATCTATTGTGGGCAATACATAGAATGAGAGGGGAGCAAGACAAACAGGGAAAAGATTGATGATGGTTATCTTAAACAAAGTAAAGAAACCATGATCAATCAATAAGCATTTATTAAGTTCCTACTATGTACCAAGCACTATGTTAAGATATCAGTCATGATACTCTGGTAAAAGGAGGAGGGAAAGGTAAACTGAATGCTAAGATTCATAAATGGATATCACAGAATACATGCCCTATATGATACAGTTTCATATTAATACATCATACCCAAAACCTAACACCAAATAATATCATGAAAACCCTACTAAGAACTTCAGCTAATTGCCTAAGAAGCTAATTATACCATTGCTCCTAACAAATTAACTGATTTCCAAAAGAGTGCTTTTCCTAGCATTCTATTGCAGTACTGGTCAGTGGCATCAGATATGGCATTCCTGTATAGAATGTGATCAGATTTTCCCACTATTTTCTATACTCACCAGCCTTAAAGTACATTGGAAAGAGACCAGGACAGAGAGATGATAGGCCTCAGTTCTGGCTCTGTCATTATTTTGCTATGTACTTGAATATGGGTAGGGGGAACAATAGGCACTAGGTTGTAGTAAAATAGAAAGAACAATCAACGATAATGTGGTATGTTGTTATCACTATCATAACATGGACATTCCACCATTTCAAGGACAAGGACCCACTAGCAGCTCCTCCCAACACTACTTAATCTTCATTCCAGTCAGTCTAATATTCATCTGACTGGTCCCCGCTGCAAGGCTTCTACTACTGCCACCTCCATTTATCCTATATTCCTGGATCCAATACTACCTTAGCCCAGTGATCTGGGGGTGATTTTCTTCTGTGCTCCTTTTACTCAACCTCTATAAAGTCTGTCTGATCTCTCATCATATTATGGAGAAAACTTTAGCTAAAGGTTCTCTAAAGCTATGCCAGTGGAGGATAAGTCCAAACAGCTTCTGCCAAGCTTTGAATATGGTCCAAGAAGAGAGAGAGAGAGAGAGAGAGAGAGAGAGAGAGAGAGAGAGAGAGAGAGAGAAAGGAAGAAAGGAAGAAAAGAAGAAAGAAAGAAAGAAAGAAAGAAAGAAAGGAAGAAAGAAAGAAAGAAAGAAAGAAAGAAAGAAAGAAAGAAAGAAAGAAAGAAAGAAAGGAGAAGGAAAGAAAAAAAGAAAGGAAGAAAGGAAGAAAGGAAGAAAGAAAGAAAGAAAGAAAGAAAGAAAGAAAGAAAGAAAGAAAGAAAGAAAGAAAGAAAGAAAGAAAGAAAGAAAGAAAGAAGGAGGCAGCTTAGGTGGCACAGCCAATAGATAACAGGTCTGGAGTCAAAAAGAGTTATCTTCTGGAGTTCAAATTTGGCTTCAGATATCTACTGAATGTGCGACCCTAGGCAAATCACTTAACCGTGTTTGTGTCAGTTTCCTCATCTATAAAATGAATTGCAGAAGAAAATGGCAAACCATTGTAGTTTTTTTGTGTCAAGAAAACCCCAAATGGGATCATGAAGAGTCAGATATGACTGAAATGACTGAATAGCAGTAAGTATTTAATAAGGAGCTTAAGAGAGTGCCTGGTTCATAGTAGGCACTTAATAAATGCGTGTTCCTTTTCTTCCCCTCTACCTGGTACTCAGGGATATTTTTGATTTGTCTTTGGTTCATGGGTTGCCATAGTTAAGTAGGTATCTAGTGGCCAATTCATTGGTGATGAGTTTGGCAATATTTAGCTGCATTGGTAATTCGTCTCTTTCTTTCTTTTTTGCTTTTCAAAGTATTTATTAAATTTCATGATCTCGTTCTTTCTTATTCTGTTTCTCTTCTCTTCTTTCTTCTTCTTCTTCTTCTTCTTCTTCTTCTTCTTCTTCTTCTTCTTCTTCTTCTTCTTCTCTCTCTCTCTCTTTCTCTCTCTCTCTCTCTCTCCCTTCCTCCCTCCCTCTCTCTTTCTCTCTTCCTGCTCTCTCCCCTCTCCCTTTTCCTTTCTTCCTCTCTACCTCCCTCCCTCCTTCTCTCCTTTCTCTTTTTCTCCCCCACATCTTTCTCTGTCTCTTTCTCTGTGTGTGTGTCTTTCTCTTTTTCTCCCTTTCTCTCTGCCTCCCTAGCAAGTCTTTAAATTTACCTTTTTTTAGAGGGAAGTCAGTAAGGGTTGACACATTTGTCATTGAGTAGTATAAGAAGAAAGGAATCTAGTAAACAATTAACATAGGATCTCAGAGTTGGAAGGCACCTGAGAGGCTGTCTAGTCCAACTTGTACCACTTCTTTGATAAACAATAATTTTATGTTCTTATTTTCATTAATTACAAATCATCACTATTCTTTTCTGAGCACTCCCTGGTTGCAGAGTTCCTCATTATCTTCTGTTACCTCCTGTGCAAGTTATCTCTAGGCACCTAGACATACTTTCAGACAGGATTGTTGGAATGGCTTTCCCAAGACTCTGAGTTAAAATACAAATTGTTTACTCTCCCTGTTATTATTAATTTCATAGCCACTAAGAATTCTCTGTCTCTGAAAGTTCATACTTTGTCAGACCACAGGTTTGCTATAAATTACATAGGTGGTCTTAAAGATACAGATAAGGCATCGATCTCAAATAACTACCTTCGATTTCTGTGGTATAACCAGACAAAGGTTGATTGAGATGTACATATGCATACGATAGTTATTTATTTATATACATAGTGTATATACATGTACATGCATATGTATGTGTATGTGTACATATAGGCATATGTAAATAACAGATATATAAACTTTATATATGTATATATGTATAAAAGTGTATATATGTATATGTGTGTATACACATACACATATTTATACCAAATTGGATACTAGATTCCTGTGTTAACCTGTAATCTTTCTCTGAAATCTGACTTTTTTTTCTCTTCCACAATCTTCACTTTGTTCTTTATCGCACTGTTCTTCAGTCTTATCACACTACTAAATGGTGCAGTGAAGTTAGGAAGACTTGAATTCAAATCCTGCCTCAGATTCTTAACTAACTGTGTGAACCTGAGCAAATTACTTAACTTCTGTTAGCCAGAATTTTCTTATCTATAAAATAAAGATAATAATCATGCCTCCCTCCCAAATAATGTTTATATAGCCCTTTACATGCCATAAAGTACTATATAAATGCTAGTTAATATTTGCATTAGTTATTTTTATTATTTCTCCTGTCCACGTACTCTGTGATCCAGTGACAGTGGCCTTCTTGCTTTATTTACCTCATGCATGATACCCTGTGTTCTGATTCCTTTTCATTGGCTGTCTCCATATCTGGAATGTTTCCTCCTGACCTCTCCACCCTCTTGCTGCCCTGGCTTTCTTTGAGATGCCTCTTAAATCTCACTTTCTTCAAGATGTCTCCAAAACTCCTATCAACTGCTCCAGCTGTCTCTCTGAGTTTACCTCCCATTTCTCTTGTTTGGATCTTATTTGCATATAGTGAGTTCCTTTAAGGCAGGATCCTGTTTCTGCCTTTCTTTGTAAAATCAGCTCCTAACACAGTGCCTGATACTTGCATAACACTAAATGTTTTGTTTTGTTTTGTTTTGTTTTGTTTTTGCTGACCTGAACATCTCTTCTAAGCTAGAATATAAATTCTTCACAAGATAGATCTACAGCTGTACTAGAAAAATCATTAGACTTAAGAGTCAGATTGTGTTCTAGTCTCAGCACTGGCCTTTGCTCTGGACCTTGTCTGATGATGTAAAAGTCACTTAACCTGGCCAAGATGGCGGCTGGAAAGCAGGGACTTGCTTAAGCTCTCCCTCAAATCCCTCCAAACACCTGTAAAAATGGCTCTGAACAAATTCTAGAGCTGTAGAACCCACAAAATAGCAGAGGGAAACATGTCTCCAGCCCAGGAGAGCCTGGATGGTTGCCAGGAAGGGTCTACTGCACAGTGCTGGGAGCAGAGCACAGCCCAGCTTGGGTTGCCAGGAAAGACCTGACCAGGAGTCAGCCAGCAGAACAGGCCCTAGGGCCATGAATCATTGACCCGTGGCAGTTACCAGACTTCTCAACTCACAAATGCCAAAGACCACGGAGTTGGTTAGTGGGAAACTTCAGGATTGAGTTGAGACCAGTCTGGCCACCAGCCCTGGGGGTGAAGGAGGTGCTGCAGCATGGCAGTGGCAGCAGCAGGAAGCTCCTGAGGCTGCCTCCAGAGCTCCAGCATCAGCTGCTTCCCAAGTCCCTGGCTCACACAGTGGGAGGAATCTAGCAGCAGATCAGAGCAGGAGTGCAAGGAGCACTCTATGGACACAAAGCCAGGTTCTCTTGCTGTGCCCTGCTTGGATATGGACTGCAATCCTGCTTGGCAGTTCTTGGAGGAGGAGCACTGCTGTGACAGAGCCTGGGGTGACAATGGAGTAGAAGTAGCTCTGAAAGCAGCAGTGTTTGGACCCTAAAGCTTGGGACAAAGAACTCTTTACTCTACAAGTAGTCATACACTGACAAAAAGCTCAAGAGTCAAGTAGTTGGATGGGAACTTGAAAAGGCAGCAAAAACAAACTCAGACTCAAACTCAACTCTAGATTCCTTTTTTGGTGACAAAGAAGATCAAAACATACAGCCAGAAGAAGTCAACAAAGCCAAAAAGCCTACATCAAAAGCCTCCAAGAAAAATATGAATTTGGCTCAGGCCATGGAAGAGCTCAAAAAGGATCTGGAAAAGCAAGTAAGAGAAGTAGATAAAAAGTTGGGATGAGAAATGAGAGAGATGGAAGAAAACCATGAAAAACAAGTCAATGATTGGCTAAAGGAGACCCAAAAAATATTGAAGAAAATAACACCTTAAAGAATAAACTAACCTAAATGGCAAAAGAGCTTCAAAAACCGAGGAGGAAAAGAATGCTTTGAAAGGTAGAATTAGCCAAATGGAAAAGGAGGTCCAAAAAACCACTGAAGAAAATACCACCTTAAAAATCAGATTGGAGCAAGTGGAAGCTAGTGACATTATGAGAAATCAAGATGTTATAAAACAGAACCAAAGGAATGAAAAAATGGAAGACAATGTGAAATATCTCATAGGAAAAACCACTGACCTGTAGAATAGATGCAGGAGAGATAATTTAAAAATTATTGGACTACCTGAAAGCCATGATCAAAAAAAGAGCCTAGACATCATCTTTCAAGAAATTATCGAGGGGAACTGCCCTGATATTCTAGAATCAGAGGGCAAAATAGAAATTGAAAGAATCCACAGATCGCCTCTTAAAAAAGATCCCAAAAAGAAAACTCCTAGGAATATTGTCACCAAATTCCAGAGTTTCCAGGTCAAGAAGAAAATAATGCAAGCAGCCATAAAGATACAATTTGAATATTGTGGAAACACAATCAGAATAACA
>JAQQSZ010007830.1:0-13202 GCA_028646595.1 Phalanger gymnotis | reverse complement strand
AGCTGAAATTTTCATATATACACATATACACATAAATACATAAACATACTGCACACATATATGCATATATGTGCATATGTATACATGGCTCTAAACATGTGTGTGCATATATATGTATGCATGTATGTATATATTCCTCCTGGGTTAGTGATTGCCCTGTAATTTATTTGCATCATTCAATAATAAGTATAAGCAATGATAAATCACCAGTGTGACTACCTTATGACCATGGCAGGTTATTGTAACCTCCTTGGCATAGTTTCATTTGAATAGTTAACCTCCTTAAGCTTTTATTACCTGGAGGTATAGCAGACAGAAATCCATACTGCTAGACATCAAGTTTTGAAGGGGAAAAAGAGTTTCCTCTCTCCTAAACCACATTGCTTTTTAAATGTGGATGACATACATGAGGAGAATGCATATCCAAAACTATACATTATAATTATGTTTAATTATGTACTTCTACTTATATAAGTTTATTTTTTCTACTAGTTCATAAGTAAATGAACATAATTTATATTTAAGATTTTAAGTATTATTAAGTGAGATTTAAATATTATTTTTATTGTTATTCTGCCTAGCATGAGCTACCATGTCTGAACATTTTATGCAGAACCACTTGAAATTCAAGTGATGTTGAGGATGTTAGTCTCTGTGGGTAGGGATCCATCTCTTCAAGACACATAAGAGATGTTACTTAGCTCACAGCAGGGAAGCAAGGAAACATATAATTGGAATAAATATTTTTACCACCCAAAATGCGATAAACCAGATACTGATACATAATAATGAGTAAAGTGGAATCCATGTAACTTAGGTTTATCTCTGTTCAGGAAATCACTAGATAGACACTTTTCTCATTACAAAAGAAAGACAAAAGACATTTCACTTATAACTCTTCTGATTTTTCAATCTTTATTACAGGTATATATGCCATGGTAATTGTATAGATGAGAACTAAAAAAAAAATGAGTGAATATTTCTGTCTATGTTTACTGCAAATGTATTTTGTGCAAGACATTGTGGTAATGTGAATGAGAAATACAAGTTATAAACATAGAATAAAGAAGCACTCTGGCCCACAAGGTAAGTTTAATTGACTTAGGAATATAAGATACTAAGGAAAAGTCCAGTAATATCATAAGGTAATAAACAGTAAGTATGAAAGGATCTTTCTGAGCTGGGACAGTTATAGTTAGATGAGATTTCATGGGAGTCAGACTTAACATGTGCTTGTTTTAGACGGACTGAGAAAAGGAGTGAAAACAGTAGATAGATTAAGAATAAGAAGCAATGTGAAGAAAGGAAAATAGGAAGGGATCCACATACTGTTTGGTGAGTAATGAAGACAAATCATTTCAGAGTCAGTTTTTGTTAAGGAAACTCTCTTTAATTAGAAGATATGGAATGAAATCCTTCCTCTGGTACATATTGCTCATGTTACCAAATGTAAGGTCTGGAATTCCCCTGGCTGGGAAACCCTGTATTTCCTCATGACTGTGAGGTATTCTTTTTATATCAAAAGAAGAGGCCAAAGAGTGCCAGACTGATTGTAGGTAATAGTTTAATCAACTGAGTACTTACATTTGGGTATGATGGATCCCTGCCAACACATTTGGAGTAGTGGAAGAACCAATCAGCGAATCCCTGCTAAGAACCCCTAGAATCAATCCTTGTGGCAATTATAGAAAACCAATAAAGGCAGCAGGAGTTAGAGGGTACACTACTGATTGGGGGATATTTTTGCTTTTCTGTGTAGTAATGAGCTTAGGAGTTAAGCCAATGTTATGTCCAAATATAACTTATTGTATGAAGCATGTATCAGTCACATATGGGTCACAATATTCTTGTTTTGGCTTTCATAGGCCATAGTATACTAAGTTGTGACTCAGTATCTAAAATAAAATGTATGAATATATGTTATTATATGTAATATATAATATAATATATACATATAAAATATAATATGATTTTAAACAAATCACCGTAATTGAGCTTCTACCTTTCACAGTTAAAGTTTTTATGGCTTTTCACTTATTACTGTATCTTATGGCTTTTTCCCAATCAGGACCCTAGATTATAGTAAAGCAATTTTTTCTCATTGTTCTCCAGGACACTTGGATTGTAAAGAAATTTTCACAAAAAAAACATAGGTCCAGATAAATGTATATACATATGCAACTACATCCATAAACACATACACATATGCACAGATACATACTTACATGCATAAAGTTATATACATATTCATATAACAAACACATGTACATGCGAATATTTCATAGATTTTCCCATAATTTTCATTATATATTTGATGGGATCCTGGAAAAAAAGTGCTAGATCAATTTCTCATTTTATTATTCTTTCATGTTTAATGTTGTGTGGACTTTTGTATATCGTGAATAAAATAATCAAAATGTCTGCGTCATTGTTATTTCCAGGTTTTATTATGTAGGGAACAGTGTTGTCTGGGATGATGTCTGTGGCTCAAGTACCCCTCACTTGAATTCTCACGTATATTTTTGTGCTTACTCTTATGGTGATTTGTCATCTATAAGCTGCTAAATGATGTATCAGAATATCTGAAAAGATCTTTAAAATTTCTTCCTCTTTATTAAAAAAAAAGATATGTAGAGTTTTCTTTAGGTATCTTAGGGTGCTTAGGCTCTATACAATATTAATATTTTAAAGACTTTTGTCAGGATGTTTACATTTTGAAGAGTAAAAAAGCAGTGGTAGCAACCAAAAATAATTTCCCCAAGAAGAGTATAATCCAGAATGAAAAAGAAAACGGATATTTAATGAACTGAAAGACTTTCAGATATTTGTGACAAAGGGTCCAGAATGCAATGGAAAATTCAATATATAAGCCCCAGAGGAAACATAAGGAAAATATTAAATACTGACTATAAGGGATTCGTTAAGGTAAAATGGTTTATCTCTTATATATGAAAATGTTATCAATAGTCTTTTTTGGAGGGGAAGAGTAGGGCATTTGGGGTTAAGTGACTTGCCCAAGGTCCCACATCTGGGAAGTGTGTCAGATGTCTGAGGTCAGATTTGAACTCAGATCCTCTTGACTCCAGGAAGGGTTCTCTACTCACTGAGCCACATAGCTGCTCCTGTTATCAGTATTTTTAAAACTTCCATCATTACTTTGGTAGTTCAAAGGAAAAGTAGAGGCTGTGTTGAGTATGATGGGGTAATTCTTTAAAAAAAAAACAACAAAATTGGGTAGGAAAAGGTAAAAAGGAACAATTATCTCATACAAATGAGGAGTGAAAAGAAGAATTCATTTGGAGGAACAAGGTGGGTGTGGATGGGTGCCAATGCTAGAACATTCCTCTAATCTTCCTCTAACCTTACTCTAATCTGAGCTGAGTTAAAGAAGGAGCAACATATAGAACTGAAAGAGTAGAAAAAATAATAAAACTATCTTTTTGCAGATGATATAATGATATACTTGGAAAATTTCAAAGACGCGATGGGAAAATAGTTGAAGCAATGAATAATTTTAGCAAAGTAGCAGGATATAAAGTAAATCCACATAAATTATTATCAGCATTTTTATGTAACACAAACAAAATCCTGCAAGAAGAGATAGTAAGAGATACCCCATTTAAAATATATCTGGAAAATATAAAACACCTGAGAATATACCTGCCATAACAAACACAACTAAATAAACAAAATTATTTTAAAAAAAACTTTTTACAAATAAAATCAGAGTTAAAATAATTGGAGAAATGTTAATTCTTCATGAGTAAGCAAAGCCAATATTATAAAAGTGACAGTAATAGTTTGTTTATTCAATGCCATCCTAATGAAATTACCAAAGATATTTTACTGAGTTAGAAAAAATAATAACAAAATTCATTAAGAAGAACAAAAGGTCAAGAATATCAAAGGAACAAATAAAAAAAATTAAAGGAAGGAGGTTTAAATATACCGTATGTTAAACTTTATCATAAGGCAACAGTTCTCAAAACTATCTGGTACTAGGTAGGAAACAGAAGAGTAGAGCAATGGAAGAGAGTAGACATGCAATTTCTAGGAGCAAATTACTGGAGTGAACTTGTGTTTGACAAGTGTAAAGACTTAAATCTTAGGGATAAAAATTCATTATTTGGTAAAAATTGTTGGGAAAGCTGAAAAATAGACTGACAGAAATTGGGCATAGACCAATATCCTACACCAATAATGTCAAAATGGATCAATGAGATAGACATAAAGAGAGATATTAAAAGAAAATTTGAAGAACATTGAACATATTAGCTATCAGACTTATGCATATATGAATAATTTATGAATAAAGAAGAGAGAGAGCGCACAGAATGTGATGTAAAATATAAAAACAAAACAACAACACAAACCCTGAACTTAATTGAGGATTTTATATTCAAGATTCAAGAGAAAAATAAGGCATATAATAAAGATTGATTATAAGGGATTCAATAAGGACAGAAGTTTAATTTTTTATATATGTAAAATCTAAAATGTATGCTTAAGATTCTTATTAATAATTGCATAGCTCATAAGAAAGATTGGGGAAAACCTGTGTATTATATGAATTAAAAAGCAAAACCACTTAGGAACAGCTAAAAAGAGTAATTGTTTTATACAAATGAGGGACAAAAGGAAGAACAGATATGGAGAAATTAGATGCGGGAGGAGCACTGGTAGTTCTACTTTCGTTGAGATTGGGTTTAAGGGGGAACAATACATATATAACTAGAAGAGTATAAATGTCTCCTAAATTCAGAAGAAATAAAATGGTAGGGGCATAGGGAGGAGGGAGAGAAGAAAGGCAGGATCTTTGATGGGACGGGTGAGGGAATAGGAAAAAGAAGAGAGAGAAGGTTATTTAGATTTATGGAAATGGGAGGAGGGGGAACGGATCATTGGAAGGGGGTAGGCAAGTAATAGGATGGAAAGGTAGTAGGTACAAATAAAGTAGAGGAGGATGGAAGGACAGGAAACAAGAGATATGCACAAACACAAAAACAAAGAACAGGAGTAGAATATGTTTGGGAAAGCATATGACTATATATGCATGTATATGTATATATGTGTTGTTATAGAAAAACATATCCAAATTTAATTGTAGCTTTATGAGAGAGAAAGAGGGAAAAAAGGAACAGTTAAAAAGTACACAGCAGAGAACAAAAGAAAACATACAAAGAAGCAAAGAAAAGATGTGTAGTTTTTAACACAAAATGTATTATTTATTATACAGGCTTTCTTGAAATGAAAATTTATTTTTACATATTTTCAATTCTTTATTATGTTCTGCTATGCACACGATGCATTTTTTTCTTTCTTACTTTGTATTTAAGTTCCATTATTTAAGTTTATGGTATGTTTTTTGTTTGTTTTCTCTACTCTGTATTTGTATTCGGGGTTTGAGTCTAAAATAAAAAAAAAATAAAGAAGGTAAACATAAAAGATAAATCATAAGGAACTCAATAAGGTTAAATTTGCATTTCTATATTGGATGATAATAAATGTAAATCCAAAGAATGTTGTCATTACTAGGACATTTGAAAGATACTGTATAGACAAAGGATATGAAAGTGCATTGATTATGTAGGGACAATGTGAAAAAAAATGGATGGGCAAGAAGGAGAGATGCCCTAAGGAAAGGAGAAATAAAAGGGTAAGTTATCTTATGTAAGAAGGCACACAAGGAAGACCTTTAGGAGTGGTAGGGTGGGGTAGCAATGCTTAGACTTCACTCTCATTTAAATTGGTACAAAGAGGGATTAGATAGACAGACAGACAGAGACAGACAGACAGACAGATAGATAGATAGATAGACAGACAGATATAATTTAATATTTTTGAAGTAAAACAAGCATTTCCTCAACATAGTAGGAAAAAAAAGGTGATTACACATGGAACAAAAAATCTATTATGTAAAATTTGCTATTTCTTTGAAATATATAATAAAGTTATTAGATTTTTTTTCCTTTTTCCCAAGCCATAGATATGGCTATCACAAGACACAAATGTATGTATGTTTATGTAAAATCATTATATAAATACTTTCATTAGTTCTTTCTCTGGATGCAGATAGCACTTCCTTCATATGTCTTTTGGTGTTAATTTCAGTATTTATAATAGTCAAAATAGCATAAAAACACATATATGTGAATGTGTGTGTAAGATATAGAAATCTATCTTACCAAAAAAGGTGGTAGGAAGGAAAGGGCATAAAAGAAAGTGAGAAGGGTGATAAAATGAAGGTCAACAAATTATACCAGCAGTCAGAATCAAAAGACACGTTAGAGGAGAGGCAGGACAAAGAGAGAGAGAGAAGGGTAAACAAATGAAAATAGGACATAAGGAATACACAGTTAGTAATCATAAACATTTATTCGAATGGGAAACCACAACATGTGAGTAGTCCCAATTGTTGGAATGATGGGCCCAGTTGGAATAAATTCACCCATAAAACTGAAAGTGAATAGAAGACTGGATTAAAAATGATAATCCAACAATATATTGTTTATAAAAACACACTTGAGACACCGAGATGAATAAGTAGAGTAAAAATAAGGGGCTGGGCTTGAATTTATTATGCTTTAGATGACATGAAAAAAATATGGGTAGCAGTCATGATCTCAGTCAAGGCATAAGCAAAAAACAGACCTCACTAAAAGTGGTGAGCTGGGAAACTATATGCTGTTAAAAGGTGTCTTCTACAATAAGGTGATATCAATACTAAACATATATGCATTAAATGGCATAGCATCCAAATTCATGAGAGAAAAGTTAAACCCACAAAAACCTAGAAAATAGCAAACTAAAAATTCACAATTAATCATCATGTAGGAAATGCTGAAAATCAAAAGAGATTAATAAAACTAAGAATAAGAAAATCACTGAAGTAATAAACAAAACTATTAGCTTGTTCTTTTGGGAAAAAACAAAACAATAAAATAGATAAACCATTGTTTAACTTGATTTAAAAAGGAAAAGAGGTAAACCAAACTACAAGTATAAAGAATGGAAAGGATGAATTTACCACGAAAAAGGAGGAAATTAAATCAATTATTAAAAAATATTTTGTCCATTTATATGCCAATAAATCTGATGATCTAAATGAAATGGATGAATATTGAAAATATATAAATTGCCAAAGATAACCAAAGAGGAAATAGAGTGTTTACATAATCCCATTTTAGCAAGAAAGGATATTGAAGAAGGCATCAATGAACTTCCTAAGAAAAAATCCCCAGGAACATATGGATTCACAAGTGAATTCTACCAAATATTTAAAGTACAATTAATTCCAATACAAAATAAACTATTTGGAATAAATGGCAAAGGAGTCCTATCAAATTCCTTTAAAAAACAAATGTGGCATTAATACCTTAACCAGGAAGAGTAAAAAGAGAAATATATGTATACACACACACACACACACGTTTCCCAATTTATATTGATGCAAAATCTCAAATAAAATATTAGCAAGAACATTACAGCAACATATTACAATGACCATAGATTATGACCAGGAACCAGGTGGGATTAATACTAGAAATGAAGGGCTGGCTCAATATTAGGAAAACTACCAGTATAATACAATGTAATAGTAAGAAACATAAGAGAGATCATATGGTTATCTCAATAGATGCAGAAAAAAGCTTTAGGCAAAATACACCCATTCCTATTTAAAACACTGGAGGGTATAGGAATAAATGGAGTTTTCATTAAACTGATTAGAGTCAATGTAAAAGCAAAAGCAAGGGAAAAATTTATACCCAAACAAGATATAAAGAATATTACAGATAGTAAAATGTATATTTTTGATTATGTAAATTTTAAAAGTTTTGCAGAAACTAAAATAATGCAACCAAGGAAACTGGGGGAAAATTTTTATAGCAAGGGTCCTTAACAATGGCATACTTTCTCAAATATGTAGGCAAATGATGCAAATTTATAAAAAAATAAGATCTGTCTCTCAGTGGATACATGGTCAAGTGACACAAAAAGGCAGTTTTCATATAACATAAAATGAAGGCAAAGCTTTTAATTGCCACATGAAAATTGCTCTAAATCACTATTGATTAGAAAATTGGAAATTAAAACATCTATCACATTGGGTAACTAACAACATCGCTAATTGCCCCTACTGTGGCTGTGTAAGACCAATACCACCATCACACAGGAGGGTGGCTAGCACAGTTTCTTTGATCTGCTTTTCTAAGGAAAGCAACTTTAACGCGTTTACAATCTCACTTTAATCAAACATACATATACCATTCACTTAGTTTAGGAGAAAAAGTCAGCACCTTAAACTTCAGGGAAAACATAAACAGAAATTACAAGCAGAAATTATATAAACAGAGCAAAATAACACAAATCAGCAGAAAGGCTTGTAGCTGTCTGTCCAAGACAGTACATACATAGTTATCAGAAAGAAAAGCAGCAACATCTATCTGGCTTTTTCAAAGCTGGGGGCTACAATGGCTACCCAGCATCTTGTCTGGTCAAATTACACCACACTCTTCCAGTGAGTGAGCTCCCAAAGCAAAACCTCTCCTTCCACAGTTCTGATAGTTCTAGCTTAATGGTTGCCCTCAGAATATATATACCCTTTTTCGGGACCCGAGGGCTTCACACCTCCCAAGGGCTTCACATCTCCCATGACCTAATTAGCAAAAGAGTGTGGTCCTTCCAAAGGAAAATAACAAAGGAGACACTAATACTTAGTGAAAAAAATACTTGTTTGCTCAAAAACATTTATAGCATCTCTTTTTGTGGTGGAAAAGAATTGAAAATTGTGGGAATGCCCGTAATTTTGGAATTATCTGAACAAGGTGTGGTATATGATCATGATAGAATACTATGATGAACAGGATGGTTTCTGAAAAAAAGTTTAGAAGACTTATATGAACCAATTCAAAGTGGAGTGAGCAGAACCAGGAGAATATTGTTTCACAGTGAAAGTAATATTATTGTAAGGAAGATACACTGTGTAAGACAGTTACTCCGACTGACCCTGTTTCAAGAAAATTCCAAAGAACCCATCATGAAGAATGCTATCCTTTGGCAGAGAAAGAATTAATGGATTCTGAATGCAAATTGAACCAGACATATTTTTTAACTTTCTTATTTTTTTCCTGTTATCATATTGTTTGCCTATTCCTGAGGTTGGGGGGGGGGGTGAGGGATGAATGAGAGGGATGGAATTTAGAACTCAAATTTTTAAAACAAATGTTGATTTTTACATGTAATTATGAGATTATTTAATGAAGCTAATAAAACATTTTATAGTGTTCTAAATCACTAATAATTAAAACATTTCAAATTAAAACAAGTATGAGGTAGTATTTCATAACTACCAGATTAACTAATGTGATAGAAAAGGAAAGGGACAACTCTTAATTTGTGCCACCATTCTGGAAAAGTATTCAAAGTATTATTAAAAAGCTATAAAATTATAAATACCTTTTGAGCCAGCAATTCCACATCTAGGTCTATATCTCAAAGAGATCAAAGAAAAAGGAACTAATAAACATACACAAAAAATATTTGTAGCATCTCTGTGGTGGAAAAGGAGTGGAAATTGAGGTGATGCCCATGAAATAGGGAATAATTGAGTAAGTTGTGCTATATGGTCATGATGAAACACTATTCTATTGTAAGAATTTACAAAAGGGATGGCTGCAGAAAAACCTGGGAAGACTTATATGAACTGATATAAAGTAAAGTATGTAGAATCAGGAGAACATTGTATAGAATAACAGCAATATGAACAATAATGATTTGTAAAAGACTGAGCCACTTTGCTTAGTACATGATAGTTCCAAAGGCCTTGTGACAATAAATGTTATCCACTTCCAGAAAGAGAACTGATGAAATCTATGCTAATTTAAGCATATTTTTTTCATTTTATTCTTCTTGCTTTTTATGGAAATGTTTTGGATGACTTCATATGTATAGTGGATATTATACTGCGTGCCTTCTCAATGGCTGTGGAAAGGGCTGCAGAGAGAATTTTGAACTGAACATTCCAAATAATAACCCTCCGGTGGGATTCTCCTGTGACCCTAGGGAATTTTCTCTCAGACACTAATTACTTCCTTCTAGACTATTTTTAAACTTTTAACACAGTGATTACTGAATATATTTTTGTTAAAGAAATTATATATCTTATTTTAAGGGGATCAGAGTGGGTGTAAGTAATATTAATCTTAATCACCGGGTCTTAGAAATTTCTCTTCCAAACTCCATTCTATAAATGATCCTTGGCCTCTAGAATCTTCACAGAGGAATTAAAAGAATTTAGATTGTATTGTGCTATGGTATAGTAAAGGACAGAGGTGTGAAAAACACTGCCTTCATACCCCAGATTGCCTTCTGAGCCTGAACAAATTGTATTTGGGAAATATTTAACAAAATAAATAAAATACGATAAAACACACATAGCATCACACTTTTAAACTGTCAATATACTGGCTGAACTAATAATCTCTTTCTATGAATTATGGGCACCAGGTTCTATTTGAGTCAGACACTATTGGCAGGGGATAGTATCTAAACCACTGATCTAATTAACAGCGAACTCCTTGTTTTGGGAATTTCCCCTGCAAAAGGAGGTCCACAGAGTTTTAATATGTAAGTGTCTCTTCTCAGATCACATAGACTCTAAATGTCAGGGATGAGACTTCAACCCAAGTATTTCTGACTCTGAAGCTAATTCACTATATCACAGCTGATTCTCATGCTACAATATTTTGTAGTTTAAAATCTAAATACTATAATAATCAGAGAATGAAATATTTTTGTTTATTTAAATCCAAGTGTTCTTACCAAGTATAAAATATACAAAAGTCTATACTTTCTATTTATTTTATAAAATACAATGTGAGTATGGATCCTTGTCCACCTATCACATGTTGAGTAAAGACAGCTCAAGAAACATCCCTTAATGAGAACAAAAGAAAACTTACATAATAGAAAAAGAAATATAGACAGTTCTAAACACAACGTGTAGAATTATATAGGTTTTCTTGAAATGTACATTTATCACTGTACATTTTGAATCCCCTCTAAAATTCTGTTGTGCACATAATCTCTTTCTTTTATTTTGCAATTATTTGAGTATTTAAATTTATAGTATGTTTCTTTTTTTATTGTGTATTTAAGGTTTAGCATTTAAGTTTAAAATAAATTAATAATAAAATATTTCTTTGGAATGGTAGAATAAAAATGAAAACAAAAATCTATTCTCTTTCCTTCTGTTTTCCTTTCTTTTTAGACTTCTCAAGGCTACGTAAAAGAAAGCCTAGCCTGTTTTAACTTTAAAGATTACAGGAGAAAATTACCTCCTATGCATACAATATAACTATAACTATATTAATTCAGACTAATAAGTATTAGTGAAAAGCCCAAATTATATAGCATTTTAAGGAAATGGAGTTTTATTACATTAAATATGTTCCATAATTTCAACTAGGCTAGCCAAGTGTTTCCATCTAGATAACCTCTGCTTGCATGTCAATTACATTATTTGCATGGAAATGGGCATTTCCTGGAGTGCTTGGAAATGGTATGCTTTCTTAAATAGGTAAAATATCCCTCTAGTAATCTCATTTACCATTATTAATATACTGAGCAAACTCTTTTGTCTTAGATAGTGCATAAGTAAACTTCAGCCCTGATCCAAGCTTAACCTTTCACAAATCTTGAATTATTGAAGATGAATTAAAGAAATAGTATCATAATTTAAATAGTATCTACATAATGCCCAAATATAACCACTGACTTTTCTCAGTGCTGTCAAGCAACCAGTCATTTCCATGAAAAACTCATTGAAATTGGTTATTTAATAGAATTGATTAGTCAAAAAGGCAGTCATAATGTTGTCAATTTTATAGTGACAAAGTATGTGTTATATCCTCTTGGGTGGAGAAGGTAAGCTCCTGGTTTCCATTATGTGTGTCTGCAATATCTAGCACTGTGTTTGGTACACATGAAACACATAATGATCGCTAAGGAGTAAAGATGAGCCAACCAAGGCTCCCATACTTTGCTAAATGTATCTGACACTAATATCTATTTTGAAAACTCTCATTTTATGCCAATTCATATTAAGCATTTCATCATTATAATGGTTGGTGAAGGTCCTATGGGATAGGAGTAATGTGGAAGAGTTTGTTTTCTCCTTTCCTTCAACCTAAGTAGACATAAACAAAGGGTCTCAGCATACAATTTCACCCTTCATTTGGGGTATAAATGTAAGAATACATATACACATAGGGCAAGGCCAAAATGGTGACTGGAAAGCAGGGACTTGCTTAAGTTCTCCCCTAAATCCCTCCAAACACCTGTAAAAATGGCTCTGAATAAATTCTAGAGCTGCTGCATCCATGAAATAGAAGCAAGAAGCAGGTCTCCAGCCCAGGACAGCCTGGATGGTCACTGGGAAAGGTTTATTGTATGCTGCTGGGAGTGGAGCACAGTCCAGTATGGGCCTCATGAGGACCAAGAAGACTGGGAGTCAGTGGAGCAGGCAATAGGGCCATGAATCATTGAGCAGTTACCAGACTTCTCAACCCACACATACCAAAGACCATGGAGCAGGTTAGTGAGAAAACTGCTAGATCAGGTTAGAAAGTGGTCTGGCCCTAGCCCTGGGGGGTGCTGGAGGTGATGCGGCAGTGGTGGCAGCTGAGGCAAGAAGCTCCTGCGGCTGCTTCCTCAGCTCCAGCATCAGTTGCTTCCAGAGTCCTTGGCTCATATGGTGGGAGGAATCAAGTACGGATAAAAGCAGGAGTGCAAGGAGTGCTTTGTGGGAACAGACGCAGATTCTCTTGATGTGCCCTGCTTGGATCTGGGTCATGATCCTGGGTGATGGTTCTTGCGGGAGGAAGAGTGCTGCTGTGGCAGAGCTTGTAGTGACAGTGGAGGAGAAGGAGGTCTCAAAACAGCGGCACAGCCACTAAAGCTTGGGACAAAGTACTCTCTACTATATAAGCAGGCATACCCTGACAAAAAGTTCAAAGATCAAGCAGTTGGCTGGGAACATGGCCAATAAGCACAAAAGGACTCAGGCTCAGACTCAGACTATAAGATCTTTTATTTGGTGACAAAGATCAAAACATAAAGCCAGAAGAAGTCAACAAAGTAAAAAATCCTACATCAAAAAACCTCTAAGAAAAGTACGAATTGGTCTCAGGCTATAAAAGAGC
>JAQQSZ010007829.1:0-13202 GCA_028646595.1 Phalanger gymnotis | reverse complement strand
GGGACAGACCTTACCCCGAGACCATCCAGGCAGACCTGGGCTGGAGTCCTGCTTCCCTCTGCCCCTTTGTGGGTTCTGTATTTCTAGAACTGGTTCAGAGCCATTTTTTCATAGGTTTTTGGAGGGACTTGGTGGGGAGCTCACGCCAGTTACTCAACTTTTGTAGCTTTTTAAAGCCACGACTAAGTGGTGTTGATGATTACTGCTTTGTAGTGTAGTTTGAAATATGGTACTTCTAAGCTACCCTCTTTGTTTCCACATTTTCATTATTTCCTTAGAGATTCTTGACCTTTTGTTTCTCCAGATGGATTCTGCTTTTCACATTTTCTAGGTTTTTAAAGCAATTCATTGGTAGTTTGATTATGTCACAGAATAAATTAGTTTAGGAAGTATTATCATTTTTATTATATTGGCATGGTTCAACCATGGGAAATTAATCTCTCTCATTATTAAGATATGTTTATTTTTATGAGTCCTTTGTAGTTGTATTCATATAATTCCTATGTAAGTGTTCGTAGGTTTATTCTTCAATATTTTATACATCTTATAGTATGGAATGGATTTTCTTTTGCCCTCATCCTGCTGGGTTTTATTGGCAATATATGGGAAAACTGATTATTTTTTGTGGGTTTATCTTTTATTCTGCTATTTTGCTGGCTGTAATTGTTCAAATTAATTTTAGTTGAGTCTCTAGAGTTTTCCGAGTTAACTATCATATCAGCTAGGAAAAAAACATTATTTTTCTTCTTTGGCCATGTTTATTCTGGGAATTGCTTTTCTTGTCATTACAATATCCAGCATTTTAAAAATAATAGTAACAATAATAGCATCCTTCCTTTACCACTGATCTTATTTGAATGGCTTTCAATCTTTTAGGGTTTTAAATAGCTCCATTGGAATTCTATTACCTCTGGTCTCGTTGTAAGCAGTGCTTCCCACTTGACTTCATTCTCCAGAATATCTGGTTCTAGATCAGTAACCACATCATCTTGGTTATTGGGGTTATTGCTGATGTTCAGATCTTGCTTTTATAGTTTTTTTGATTATTCTTGCTACCTCTTCTTAATCTCTTCTGCTTTTGTTAAATCTTACCTTTTTTTGTCTTTTATCATGCCCATTTTTGCATGAAACCTTCCCTTGATCTCTCTAATTTTCCTGAAGAGATATTTTGTCTATCCCCTTCTATCATTTTATTTTTTGGTGCTCATTTAATTAAACCTTATCTTGCCTTGCTATCTCTGGAATTCTGCATTCAGTTGGGTATATCTTTCCCTTTCTACTTTTTTTTCACTTTCTTTCTTAAGCTGTTTGTAAAGTCTCATCAGACAGTCATTTTGCTTTCTTACTCTTCTTTTTCTTTGGAATGTTTTTTCTTGCTTCCTCCTGTACAACATTGCAAACCTCTTTCCATAATTCTTCAGGCACTCTCTTTACCAGATGTAATCCCTCAAATCTCTTCATCACCTCCACTTCGTATTCATAAAGGATGTTATTTAGGTCATATCTTTATGGTCTGATAGTTTTCCCTGCTTCCTTCAATTTGTCTTAATTTTGCAATAAGAAGCTCATGTTTTGAGCCAGAGTCAGTTTCAGGTCTGGTTTTTAACTGGTTGTATAGAGCTTCCCTACCTTTGGCTGCAAAGTATATCATCAATTTGATTTCTGTGTCGACTGTCTGGTGATATCCATATGTAGGGTTACTTCTTGAGTTGTTGAAAAAGAGTGGTATGTCCAGTGAATTATTATAACAAAACTATTAATCTTTGCCCTGCTTTATTTTGTACTCCAAGGCCAAATTTGCCTGTTATTCCAATTATCTTTTGATTTCCTGATTTAGCATTCTAATCCCCTATGGTAAATGTGACATTTTTTTGGGTGTTACTTTTAGAAGATATTGCAGGTCTTCATAGAACTGATTGACTTTGTCCTCTTCCGCATTAGTGACTGGAGCACAGACTTGTATTACTGTGGCATTGACTGGTTTGCCTTGGATTTGAACATATATCATTCTGTTGATTTTAAGATTATACCCCGGTATTGCCTTTCTCACCCTTTTTATTGACTATGACAGCTATTCCATTTTTCAAAGGGATTCTTGGCCACAGTAGTACATGTAGTGATCTCTGAATTTAATTTACCTTTTCCTGTCCATTTAAGTTCACTGACATCAGATGTCAGTGTTTAATCTTTCCATTTCCTGTTTAGACACATCTAGCTTATCTTGGTTCATAGATCCTACATTCCAGGATCCTATGCAATATTGCTCTTTATAGCATTGAGCTTTCCTTTTATCAGCAGATGCATCCACAGCTGAGATTCCCTTGGGTTTTGGCCCAGCTGCTTTGTTAGTACTGGAGCTACTTTTAGCTGTCTTCCACTCTTCCCCAATAGTGATACCTTCTGACCTGAGGAGGCTCATTTCTTTTATCATCTTAGTACTGCCCCTGGGGTTTTCTTGGAAGAGATACTGGAGTGGTTTGCCATTTCTTTCTCCAGTGGTTTGTCCTTCCTTCTCCAGCTCATTTTTACAGGTGAGGAACTGAGGTAAACAGAGTTAAATGACTTAACCATGGTCACATAGCTAGTAAGCGTCTGAGGCTGGATTTGAGCTCATGAAGATGAGTCTTCCTAATTCCAAACCCAGTGCTCTATCCACTGTGCCACGTAGCTACCTTGAGTAACAGATTAGGTGCACAATATATGGATACGTGGAGTTCAGTTAACCTTAGTTTACTGTTACAGTAAACCCTAGTTACTAAGGCAAGGACTCACTATTTGGAAAAAATATGCTGGGAAAATTGAAAAACAGTTTAGCATAAATTAGGTATAGACCAACACCTCACAATGTATCTCTATATAAACTCCAAATAGATAAATAATGTACTTTGGACACGAAAAGGTGACATCATAAGCAAATATGTGGGAAGGGTTCATAACTAAACAAGGGATAGAAAAGATCATAAGAGATAATATGATCAATTGTGATTACATAAAATTAATTTTTTCACCAAAATCAATGAAACTAAGATTAAAATGAACATATATAGTTTGGGGAAAAATCTTTGCCATAAATTTCCCTGATAAAGGAATTGGTTAAATTTATAAGAATGCTAACTATGCCTTCATAGATAAATGGTTAAAGGATATGAACAGGAAGTTTTCAAAGGTAGAAATCCAATCAAAACCCATATGAAAAATGCTCCAAATGACTAATTATTAGAGAAATGCAAATTAAAGCAACTTTGAGGTTCCACCTCATGTCAATCACATCTGCAAAGAAGATAAAGGAGGAAAATGACAAATGTTAAAAAAGCTGTAAGAAAATTGGCACATTAATTTACTATTGGTGGAACTATGAATTAGTCTAGTCATTCTAGAAAGCAGTTTGGAAATATGCCTTGAAATTTACTATTATACATTATAATCCAGCAATACAGCTGGATTATATGCCTATATCCCAAAGAAATTGAAGAAAAAAGAAATGGATTAATATATGCAAACATATTTGTAACTTAGTAATAAAAACTATGTAAAAATAAGAGCTGTTCATCTTATGGAGAATGATTAAAAACTTAAGGCGTAAAAATGCAATAGGACCTTATTGTGCCACAAGAAATAATAAAATGTATATATAGTATTAGAGGAAACTGGGGAGCGTTCATAAAGTGTTAATGCAGAATGAAGTGAACAGAGCTAGAACAATTTATACGTGCCAAAAACGTTATAAAGAAAAACCACTTTAAAAGATGGTAAGAATTCTGATGACTGCAATGATAAACCACAATTCCAGAGGGAAAAGTACACTACTACCTTCTATTAGAAATGAGATACAAAATCCAACATATGTTTTTGAACGTGGGCAATGTGGGACTTTATTTCATTTGATTATTCATATTTGTCATGAGGGTTTTTTTTTAATTCTTTAATTCAAGAAAGAAGTGGGGTAGAAATGAAAATCAATGCTTATTTATCAGAAAAAATAGTAAAATCAAATTTGGGGAGAAAGAATTTAGAGATATAAAATTTTCCCTAAGGATTAATTTGGCTTTGTTGTTGTTCAGTCCTTCCAGTTGTGCCCAACTCTTTGTGACCCCATTTGGGGTCTTCTTGGCAAAGATACTAGAGTGGTTTGTCATTTCCTTCTCCAGGTCATTTTACAGATGAGGAAACTGAGGAAAACAGAGCTAAGTGACTTTCCCAGGTTCACATTAATAGTAAGGGTCTGAGGTCAGATTTGAACACAAGAAGATGAGTCCTCCTTTCTGCAGGCCAGAAGCTCTATCCACCGTACCACCTAGCTGCCCTAATACTTTGGCCACGTGCTTATAGTTTTGGTATGTTGTCTTATTGTTGTCATTTTCCTTGGTGAAATTATCTTTCATTTCTCTTATTTGTTCTTTGACTCATGAATTCTACTGTTTAAATAGTTTTTTTCAAAGGCCCTTTGCTGATTATAGTTTTTATTTTATTAGGTCATAAATAATATATTTAATATTTCTGTTTTTATGCATTGTTTATGAGGGACTTTTATGCCCTAGCACAGTTCACTTTTTGCAAAGGTGTCATGTACAGCTTAGAAAAATGTATATTCTTTTGATTACTATTCAACAAATGCTAGAGATTGATCATATCAAACTTTTCTGAACTTCTGTTCAGGTCTTCAACTTTTTATTTTTACAGATTTTTTTTCCTTTTTTCAGATTTGTCTAATCCAAAATGAGGTATGTTGAGGGCCACAATTATAGTTTCCTCTCTATTTGATTAATTTTTCCTTTAAATATTAAATGCTATGCCAATCAGTACATATTGAGTATTGATATTATTTTATAGTCTATGGCTTCTGTGTTTCTCTATTTATCTCTTTTTACTCAACCTATATTTACTATTGCCTTATATGAAATTTCTACACCTTCTTTTTGAGTTCACCTAAGGTATACTAAATAGTATTCTTGCCCTCGATTTTAATTCTTTGTGAATCTTTGCTTCAGTAATATTTATTATGAACATGTTGTTGAGTTTTGTTTTCTAATTTTTCCATTCTCCTCCAATTTACATATTGTACAAGATTGTTTAAAATAATTTTTTACCTAAATCTTTGTTAAATAATTTAATATAAATAATAATAAATACCATAGATATTTAGGTCTATTCAAATGCCATTTTGTTCAAAATTTTAAAAGAGATTTTATGTCACAATCTCTAAATATCATTGGATTTAGACCTAGTGGGAAATTCAGATATCATCCAGCCCAGCCCTTTCATTTTAGAGATGATGAATTTGAGTTCCCAAAGTCATATGGGATGCAAAAACATGGGACTCAAACTTAGGTCCATTGACTCCAAAGTCAATGTTCCTCTCACAGAGAGAGGCACTACACTGCCTCTCAAACAATGCTGTTGAGTGTGGAAAGTTGACCACATTCATTAATTAGGATTCTGATTGTTGCTTTGTGAAAGACAATTATATTCTGAAGGTGACTTTTTGTCTGCTTAAGAGCCTGTGCCTTGGCTACAACCTTTATTTAAAAGAAACGTGCTTTATTTTAAAATAGTTTATTTGACTTTTTGCTATAGTGTATATTCAGACATAATTTAGAAATTCAGACATAATTTAGAAACTCAAGTATATTATGTTTTACTGACAGAAACTAATGATTGTAATGAATCAAGGAAACCAGTTCAAATAAATGATTATAATTGACAACATAAACTTGACCCTGATTAATGGTAATCAGAATAGATTGATAGGAATGATTTTATTAATTATTTGAACTCCAAAGCCTGCCATATGATAGTGAATAATAATAGAAATTAGAAATGCAATCATCTAATTAATCCCTTTGTGAATAATTTGCCATAGTGTACTATATTTTCATTACTATCTTTTGAGTTATAGCTCTAAATCAACATTTTTTAATCTTTTCAGAAATTGTTTGATAAAACTCTTTTGGATTTTTATTCTTTTATATCCAAAATTTATTACAAGAGAAATATTGTAAGTTTATATTTACCTTTTGTAAGACCATTTGGCTATGCACCAAAGAAAAGCACTTTTACAGGTATATCTGTATTTGTTTGCATATCACATTAGAGTACCCTGAAACATTTATTTTCTGGAAGAACATGTCTACAATTGAAATTTCAATTACACGATACATTCAGTATCTCCATTCATTTAAATATTGAAAGATAATAGCAGTAAAAATCTGATAAATTTCTCAACTCTAACTGGTAATGCTATTACTGGAACACTTTCAGGTACCAAGTCAATGATGCAAAGGAGAAACTAGTGTGAAAATAGATTAGGAGCTGTCTTAAGAAATTTATCTAAGCAACATTTTTATTTGTCATGGAAGCATGTGATATGTTGCAATTCTTTTTTTTTCTTTGATAAATTAAAAATTATCTATAAGAAAAATTGTATTGACAGTATTTCTATAAAACTACACTTTGGCAGCCAGTTTGAATTTTGAATTTGTATTATAACTCCATTCAATTAAAAAATTTAGAAAACATACTTTTCATTTTCATAAAAATATCTTTAAGAAGATATAGGCAATATTTTAAAAGGAAAAACAATTTTTATATAACTTTATGTCAATATATAAAATAATTTTTGACTCATGAAAGGCAAGCATATAGAGAGTTTTAAATTGAATAGGCATTTATTTTGGTTCTGTTTTACTTGAAAAGTATCCTAGAGGTATGATCTCTGCTATCTTGAAGTTTTGCACATTCCTTTTGACCCAAAAATTTTACAGTTAATTCACTAAAGAAACAATTTCATCTCACAACAAAAAAGGGATATTTATTTTTGTTTTTCACTTTCCTGCTTTCATGCCTTTATTAATGCTGTCATCTGTATCTGTAATGTCATCATTTGTCCTCTTAACCCGTTGGATTTCTTTCTCAGTTTTAAAACCAAGTTCAGATACTACATGATCCCTTCCTTGATTCTTCCCTCCCACTGCTCTCCTAAGTCTCAGGAAATATGACTTTTATTATGCATAATATCTCAGAAAATTATATTCTGAAGTATTGCTTAATATATTTGTTGGAGTGGTACAAAACAGAGAATTATATATAATGGAAAGGGGAAAAGGTAATAACTGATTTGGGAGATCTGAGTTTATGAGGGAGGGCAAATCTGAGTTTGGGTTTGTGGTAAGGAAGGAATTTAACAGGTAAATAGGAATAAATACATTCTTGGCATAGGTGAACATAAGTTCAAAAGCATGAGAGAAAAAATAAAATGTCCTTAGTGAAATAATATTTTGTATGTTTGGAATTCTGTCCTCGATAAAATATTGTTTTGTATGTTTAGGGTCCTCTAATGAACAAATTACAAATATTTGAGTCAGTAAAGGAAATGGTCTAGACTTTGTTTGAGTTGTTAGGACTATTTCTATAAAAATGAAAGTTGTACCCATTATTTCTTGCATCTATAATATTCCAGAAGCTACATTCTTGTAATTACCTGCAGCTTATTTTGGAATGACATGATTATGATTTTACATCTGGATAAAAACTTTCTTGTCATTTTCCAGATGGCAGACAAAATGCTTGCATAATATTATAGACCTGGTAACTGTTGCATGAGTATGTAATAATGTGTACATGTTCTTTGTAGTTAATGTAATTTTGGTTGATATATACTAAAGATTGAAAGTGGTTGTCTGTAGCAGAGGGTATTAATTAGCATACTGTTTCCTTTGTTATATTGTCAAATTGGTTTTATAAAATTTTTATTGATTTCTTTAGTTATACATTATATTCAATTCCCAATATATCCCTCCCTTCTTCCAAACTCAGAGAGTTATTCCTTATAACAAAGGACAAATAGGAGAAGACATGAACTAGACTTGTTTACCTCCTTCTATGAATGCAATTCCAATACCTTCTTTGCAACTTATAGTCTTAGAGAGATGATTACAGCTTGGAGAAGTTAAGTGACTTGCCCAAGACAATAGAAGTTAATAGGAATTACTGGTGAAACTTGTCAGATTTTCCTGGCTTTGAGGCCAGATTTCTATTCACTATGTGTACCAGCATGCACCTGTGGGTGCACATCTGTGTGTGTGTGTGTGTGTGTGTGTGTGTGTGTGTGTGAGAGAGAGAGAGAGAGAGAAACAGACAAGGACAGAGACACAGAAATAGACACATAAAGAGAGACAGAGAGACATAAGCAAACCAAACTAATATGTAAATCAAATCTGACAGAGTATGCAGTTTTACAATCTGTACTCCCTGCCCCCTTTCACCACAATTTAGGGAGATGCATTCTCATATCTCTCTTCTTTGGGCTGAAGTTTGGTAATTTTTATTTCATAGTGTTAAATTTTGATGGTTTTATTGTTCTTTCCATTTATGTTGTTGTAATCGATGTGTGTATTGTTTTCCTGGTTCTGCTTCCATAATTTTCTGTCAGTTCTTTCTTATGCTTCTCCATATTGTTCATATTGACCAGTTCTTATGGCACAGCAGTATTCTGTCACATTCATGTACTGCATTTTTTCTACTCAGTCCCCAACTAATACTACTTGGTTTTCAGTTCTTTGCTAGTATCATCCATCCTAAGTCTTCTATGAAATTGGATAATTGATTTTTTTCATTCATGTGGTCAAAATCCATGTTCCATATATTTAACCAATATTTGAAAGTAGGCCTGTAATGATTAGCTGAGACCTATAATCTTATTGTTTAATTGGGTGACTCGTGATGGATGAGTTTTGATTACCTCTTTAAAATTTTAAAGGTATAATCCATCTTGGGATCATGCTAAGACTCATCAGTGCTAAGACAGAATGCTTCAAAAAAGTACAGCAACATAAAATAATAATCTTTAGACCTTTATAAGGTTAAAAATTTTTTATAACAATGTTGCAAAATGAGTCAATATTACATTTTAAAATAATTATTCATGCTTGGTAGCCATAGGAAAAATATAGTTATGGTGATTTATATCCATTATTAAGACTGACATTGACTTGCGCATAGATGACCATATAAGGAATATAAATTGTGAAGACTGTGCACACATATGCAGAGTTTAGCATTATAATCAAATTTAGAGAATGAAGAGGCTGTGGTATGGTAGAAAGTGTTGGACTTGGAATATGGAGAGACCTGGCATTGAATACTGATTTTTGACACCAATTGTGTGACACTGAGTACTTCATGTCTCATGGTCTCATTTTCCTCATCAATAAAATGTTGATGTTGGTAGTTTTACTCCCTGCTTGAAAAGATTGTTATAAGGAAAGTGCTTTGTAAGCTTTAAAGTGCTATATAAATGTGAATTGTTTTTGTTAAAGAATTATAGCATCTCAGTAGTAGAAGGTACCTTAGAAATTATCCAAGCTAACCCCTACTTAATTTGTCATACTTAGTCTGACCTATGTTCTTTTACATAATTTTTTAGCTATATAGTAGTTAAAATTAACAAAAGCTGTTTAAGTTACTATATGTGGTGTTACAAAAATAAGCATTTCTATTGATCATCTTTTGGGAGGGGAAGAAAGAACTGGGTATAAGAGTAATATATTTGGTGGGAAGAGCTGAGGATCTGTAAGACGAGAGGACCCAAATGTTTGGGCTTTTTCATTTCTCAGGTTTGATGTTCATGGGCTTAGGTCTTTTGGGAAGGTGAACAGCAATGGATTCATCTCTAGTAGAGGACTATAAATACATTTCTTTACCCTGTAAGACTGTACCTAAGCAAAGTGATGTAAGTGAAAATTCTTGTGTCAATTATATTTTTATTTCATTAAATTTACATTCATTTGATTTTTTGTAGTTACAAATTCTCTTTCTCCTGCCCATTCCCCACTCACTGAGAAGGCAAGCAATATGATATCAATTATACAAGTGAAGTCATGCAGAACATTTTCACATTGCCATATTGCAAAGCACATATACACACAAAAGCAAGAAAAATAAAGTGAAAAAAATATGCTTCAATTTGTGCTCAAAGTTATAAAGTTTTCTCTCTGGAAGTGAAAATTCTTTTAAAAAATCTGTTGTGAGCAACAGTTTTGTCCATGATAATTCAGTCTAGTATAATTTATTCACTGAATTCTCAAGAGTAGCTTGAGGTCTGTATTTGTAAAGCAGGAATAATGATGATAATAATGATTACATCATCATCATCATCATCATCATCACTAGTAGTAGTAATTTTTGAGACTTCTTTTACCTCTGTGACCCTTGGTATTTGGCTATGAAGCATCCTAGGACTATGAATTTAACATATTCTTGATTGATGTTGCTTATATTTTAGGCACTAAAAACAAAACAAAAAGTTTAAAAGGCCAAGCCAAGGAACATGAAAGCTCCAAGGAGAAAACCATATCATATATCATATATCAACTTGAGTGTGTCACTCAGGCAGAATCAAGAATATTAGAGGGTGAGAAAAAAAACAGCAGCAAATGAATTTGGCTGAACAATCTAAAGTCTAGCGATTGAGAAAGGAAGGGTAAGATGACTTAATTTGATTGACTAGCACCATTTAGAGTAGTAATATACAAATTTATTTTGGACTTAAGCTGCCTGAGGAATGACTCAGACTAAACTTTTTGTCTGTTTATTTGATATCTTATAGATGTAGCTTGAGTGCATTTGAGAATTAAATAATTTGCAACAAACCACTTTGTATTCAACTTTAGAAAAATATTTATGAAGTCATGCAGTGATCAGTGATTTCATTTGACTGGGGACTCCTTGGACAATGATTCAGATCTCAGCCCTTTCCTCTCCTACCCTGGCCTTCTCAATCTGTGTTATTATTTTTCCATGCTTTTTCATTAACGTCCCCTCCCACCCCAGAAGACGTATTTGATGTATTCAAAGCCTTTCTTTTGGCTGCAGAATAACACTTTTGGATAGCTGTTCCTTTTGTTTTTCATTACATGACCATCCATCTCCTTTTCAAATTGTGTATTTCCTTTAAAATATCTTTTATGCTGCTTCTCACATGCAAACTGTCATTGTTAGTGTTCTTTAGCCTGTTTATGCCTATGTATCTTTCTATTGCCTTTTGTTATTTTCATTCTTTCTGAGATTGTGGTGTTCCAGGATTCATAGCACCAGTGACATGAAAAAGTTTGGTAGGATTAGAGTAGAACAAAGAGCAGGTGAAGGGAGACTGATGCAATCACAAGAATGTTTTAGAAAACACTCAAGTGTTTACTGATGATAAAAGTTTTAAATGTGGTGCTTATTACAGAGGGCTAGAGAATGCAATACATATTTTGGACCTATAAGCCAAGGAAAACAAATCTTTTTAAAAGCCTTGAAATGAATAACAGACCTAAAACAGATGACTCACCTTTTAGTATGGAGAGTTCCCAAAGCAAAAACTGCATAATGCTTATAGCTATTTGCTTTGAGCACATTAAATTCAGTGTTTAGAGTATGCTATAAATCTCCTCTGGAAGCATGCAGGAAGTTCTGGAATGAATAGAAGTCAAGGTATTTGATAAACATGGTCAAATAGCTGGAGCCATGGTAGTAAAGCATAGAAAAATGGGTTTTACTGACTTCTCACAATTTTCAGTTTTTTAAAAAATGTTTCTCAGGTAATCAGTGTAGTCAACAGTTTAGTCCAGGCAAGGAGAAACAATCTGATTTTTAGCTTTTGTCATATATGAAGGAAATTAGACAATACTTCAGAACAGGGGATCCCCAGTTTTTCCTAACTAAGATTTACTTTTGATTTCTCTAAAGTTTTTATGATCACTGAGTCAGGGTCACTGTGTGTGCAGAAAGTGCAAGTTGCTGGAGAAAAGTACTCTCTTCTCTTTTCCTGAGGATCCTCCTGAACCAAGGGTGGCAGCAGAGATCATTTTGGGAACAAAGACTCTGTGATACACTGAATGATTACAATATCCTTCAGATGGTTGAAGATCCTGTATAATACTGCAAATTTAACTACCAGTAAGATTACAGTATGGCATGATTGTGGGTTCAGTAGTTTGCTAGGATTTTAATTAGATAAATATGAACAATTGAAGAGTTTTATAGTTAACTACATTTACTCAAAATATTTAGTTATTTGTTGACAATTGATTTTTTAGGATTCATCAAAAAGAAAAGAAAATTTATATTAGTCAAGGCTGAAGTTTAGGATTTGTGAATACAAGATTTAAAAACTTACATAAGCTAGTTATGTTCATTGGTTTAAGAGAGGGAGAAATCTTTACACCTTCAGTATTTCAAGTCTTCAGAAATAGATGTGGTTACTTCGAGAAGTTCCAGGTTTTTGGTAATTCCAGTAACATAGGCATAAACATATTTTTTCTTTGCCTCTTAGTACTATCTTTCTGAGTCCCTCGGTTTTTTCCTTAAAATAAAAGGGAAGGGACTAGTGTTCCGGTGCACACTTTTAATCCCTGATGCTGGGAGGCTGAGGCTGATGAACCTCTTGAGCTGGGGAGCTCTGAAGTACAGAGGGTTAGGCCAGTAACTTGTGTGCACTGTTAATTATCACTATGCTGAACCAATAGGAGTAAAAGTCCACCAGGTTGTTCCAAGGAAGGGTGCATTAATCCTTTTGGGAATTAGAGCAGGTCAAAGCTCCTCTGCCAGTAAGTAGTGGGGTTGGGACCCATGCATTTCTAGCCTGGGCAAGAAAGGAAGACTAAAGCACAGTTTTTTTGAAGGATAGTTTATCAAATTCTTTTACCCATTTTAATGCCTACATTTGATGGTAAATAACTTTCCATCTGAGTGATTTCATGATAAATCAGTGTCCAGGCTAGTAATGAAAAAGGAGAATCTATGACCAAAACTTAGCTATCCAAATGAGATTTATTGAAGGATATACTTTACAACCAACTGAAGCCTCGGAAGGATTGGAGATGGGGGAATGCTGCAACTCTTTAAATCTTCATCAAATCAATTCCCCTGAAGGTGGGTGAAAGCTAAGAGATGTAGGAAGGGAGTGTAGCTACAAAGATGGCTTCTCTCAGTATCTCTTCAGAAAAGCTCTCATCTTTTCTGTATGTTAGTGATGTTTCATTAGTTTCTTCATTTAGGGGTTAGAGAGAAATGATTGGTGAGGAAACAAGGTGTTCTCTGTTATCACAATTCCCAGATAGATCTTTGTCATTGATTGAAGGGGTGAAGAGGGAAGAGTTCAACTTAGAGCTAACTTTCATGGGACTTTTGTCATAGAAATAGACTCATGGGAGCCAAGATGG
>JAQQSZ010007828.1:0-13203 GCA_028646595.1 Phalanger gymnotis | reverse complement strand
GGTGATGGTGGAGTAGAAGTAGCTCTGAAAACAGCAGTGCTTGGACCCTAAAGCTTGGGACAAAGTACTCTCCACTCTACAAGCAGTCAAATCCTGACAAAAAGCTCAAGGGTCAAGTAGTTGTCTGGGAACATGAACAGGCAATGAAAACCAAATCAGACTAAAACTCAAACTCTGGATTCCTTTTTTGGTGACAAAGAAGAACAAAACATACAGCCAGAAGAAGTCAACAAAGTCAAAGAACCTACATCAAAAGCCTCCAAGAAAAATACAAACTGGGCTCAGGCCACAGAAAAGCTCAAAAAGTATTTGGAAAAGCAAGTAAGAGAAGTAGAGGAAAAATTGGGAAGAGAAATGAGAGTGATGCAAGAAAACCATGAAAAACAAGTCGGTGACTTACTAAAGGAGACCCAAAAAAATACTGAAGAAAATAACACCTTAAAGAATAGACTAACCCAAATGGCAAAAGCGCTCCAAAAAGCCAATGAGGAGAAGATGCCTCGAAAGGCAAAATTAGCCAAATGGAAATGAAGATCCAAAAGACCACTAAAGAAAATACCACCTTAAAAATGAGATTGGAGCAAGTGGAAGCTAGTGATTTTATGAGAAATCAAGATATTATAAAACAGAACCAAAGGAATGAAAAAATGGAAGACAATGTGAAATATCTCACTGGAAAAACCTCTAACCTGGAAAATAGATCCAGGAGAGAGAATTTAAAAATTACTGGACTACCTGGAAGTCGTGATCAAAAGAAGATCCTAGACATCATCTTTCAAGAAATTATCAAGGAGCACTGCCCTGATATTCTAGAGCCACAGCGGTAAAAAGAATCCACCGATCACCTCCTGAAAAAGATCCCAAAAAGAAAACTTCTAGGAACATTGTTGCCAAATTCCAGAGCTCCCAGATCAAGGAGAAAATACTGCAAGCAGCCAGAAAGAAACAATTTGAGTATTGTGGAAACACAATCAGAATAATACAAGATCTAGTAGCTTCCACATTAAGGGACTGAAGGGCTTGGAATAGGATATTCTGGAGGTCAATGGAGCTAGGATTAAAACCAAGAATCACCTACCTAGCAAAAGTGAGTGTCATGCTCCAAGGCAAAATATAGACTTTCAATAAAATAGAGGACTTTCAAGCTTCCTCAGTGAAAAGACCAGAGCTGAATAGAAAATTTGACTTTCAAACACAAGAATCAAGAGAAGCATGAAAAGCCTCTTGGTCTTATGGAACATGTTTCTCCCAGAATCATGAAACCTCAGTTTTAAGGTACTTAAGAGCTTGTCTACTCCACCTTGCACATGGAGAAGAATTTCTTTCACATCAACAGAAGAAAATGACTCATATGCCATTTGTTCAAACTCTCCATTGATTGGGAGCCATTCTTAGACAGTCCATTCCCCTTTTGGCATCTCAAATCATTAGAAAGTCTTTCCTTACATCCCACCAATCTACCTCCATGCATCTCCTACCGTCCGCATTGATCCTACCTAACTGTGACCTGGGGAGCCAAGCAGAGTAAGTCCGATCTCTCTATCTTAACGGTGCTTCAGATACTTTAAGACCATGATTCTTCCTCTCTGAGCCTTTTCCTCTCTAACTTAATAATTTCCATTTTCTTCAATCGATCTGAATGCATCTCACTATACTTTGGACACACTCCAAGTTGTGAATGTCCTTCCTAAAAGAGTACCCCAAAATGAATATTCTCCAGATAGGTTCTGGCTAGAGTAGAATACAGCAGTGCCATAACTTACTCTGGTTCTGTCCATTATTCAGAATAATGGACTATTTTTTTTAGCTTCTATGACACTCTGTTGATTTGGAATTGACTTTATAGTGCACTGATGTCTCAAGAACTTTTTTCCATATGAACTGTTTTCAAGCCACATCTCTTCCTACTTATATTTGTCCACTTGAATTTTTGAGAAAAAAATTACTTAAATCTTCCCCATTAAATTTACTCTTTTTAAGTTTGATGTAGATAACGGAGAGGGAATTGTCTCCGAGTCAAAAGATCTGGGGTCACATCTTGCCTCGTCACTTACCACTTGTGTGACCTTAAGCAGGTCAATTTCCATATCTGTAAAATAAGAGAGTTGGACTCTAAGATTCCTTCCAGGTATAAATTTATGATTCTACAAGCCTAAACTTATCATCCAGAACTTTTGAGGATCCTGACTCTAATATGTTAGCTATCTCAACATATGAAAATCTGAAAAGTTTGACATCTGCTCTTCATAGTACTGCTAAGTACTACTGAAGGAAAGCAAGCAACCTTGCTGACTGGTTTTATTGAAAGGGAAATTAAGTTGGTCTAGAATAATTTATTCTTGGGAAATCTGTGGGGGCTTTTTGTGATCAGGCTTTCTTATGTAAATCCCCAGAATTTATCCATTTAATAGTGTGTTCTAGATTTTTTCCAAGAATTGAAGTCAAGTTCAATGCTTTATAGTTTAAGGCAGGGCAGTCCAACCTTAGGTTTTTATTGAAACCATAGACATATTTTGATTTGCCATTTTAGCAAGAGCTCTTTCCATAGCTGGGCTTCATTTACTAAAGCGTTTGTGTAGATTTCTATGCTCATAGGCAGGCTACATAAATCACACCGTGGGCCACATGCAGCCCTCAGGCCGCATTTTGGATAGCCCTGGCTTAAGGCATTTATCTGTTGGTTTTTTTCTCTAAAATTGAGACAAAATTTGCCTTCTAAGCCTATGCTTGCAATCTTATTCTCTGATTTTTCGGTGATCACTGACAATAGTTTAGCAATTACAATGTTCAGTTCTTCTAGTATTCTGAGATCTGGTTTATCTAGACATGGCCTTTTGAACTAATCCAGAAGGCTTACCTGAATTCTTTTCATTTCCTTGTTTATCTGGCAGTGTGGAGAAGTGGAGAGTAAGTGGAGTCCTAGACTTGCAGTTAAGAAGGTCTGGATATAAATCCTAAATCTGAAATCTTCTAGTTTTGTGATTATGATCATGTCTTGGATTTCTCATCTCTAAAATATGGATGTTTGTGTATGTAGAACCTACCTCACTCGATTTCTGTAAAGCTCAGATATTGTGGGTATAAAGTGTTTTGTAAACTTTAAATAAATGTTTGTTATTATAATCACTCCGGAGTTCAAAAGAAAAAAAGAAAACTAAAATATTAAATAAAATCACTAATACGTTTTTAAAAAAATGATTTCTCACCTTTCTATCCCCGGTGTTTAGCATGGTACCTGGTATACAGTAAGCACTTAATAAATGTGCATTGACTAGTGAACATGAATGGAAAGGGAGAGAGACATAATAAAAAAAACATTTGGGTAAAAGCGTATTTCATACAATTGGTTTTTTTGTAATCCTATGTAGTTTAATTGATGCATTTAAAATGCATTTAAAAACATTTTTCTGAGAAGGGGCCCAAAGGTCCGGACTGTCAATGGGTCCCATGACATCAAAAAGATTAAGAACCTCTGACTTCGAGGAAGGCCTCCAGGACATTGGGTAGATCCCTAGTTTGTATAAGAGGAGTCACAAAAACAGTTACCCAACCTGCGTTTATTAAACACCTACTATGTGCTAGGCACTATGCTAGATACTGGGATACAAAGAATGAAACAATACATACTCATGAGTAGATTAGAATCCCAGAAGTAAATCCCTATCCATCCCTTCCCTTCCCCAGGTACTAGTGCGCTCCCCAACAAATGATTCTGGATTTAATGTGTGTATGAAAAATACATATATATATATATATATAAATTATATATATGTATATTATATATGTGTGTATACATATAACCAAAAATCCAAAATGATTTGTGTGCATATATACATGTACACAAACACACATGTTTCTATGCACAGGTATACGTGCATTGAAGTTTGGATTTCATTGAAGTTTCAATGATTTGGGATTCAGTCAAAGGGCTTCACTTGAGTACCTAGAGGGCCTCAGGTTCCCCAACCCTCATGGACCTTGACTCTGTGGTAAAGTCCAAGTGGGGGTGCTTGGTGACAATTACAATGAGGAGGTTGAGAAAGGAAGCAAAACAAAGTAAGCAGGACAACCCCCTAAAGGAGAAACAGTAACATTTTATAGTTAAAATTGCTGAGAATAGGATCCCAGTCTTGGAGGCTGACACAAACGATATGCAAATCCACTTGTGGTCTTCCGATTGGATAAATCTGGCTGAAACCCTCAAGAGAAAACCTAGCATGGGCTCTACCATTAGACTTTTGTATAAAGAAAATTCAATCCTCTTTGGGGCAGGATGCCATTGGTCTAGGAGAGCGTCTAAGAACGTAATTATTCCAGCTTTCACTAAAACAAAAGTGTATTTACTCCCATGCTTGCCTGCTTATTTCTGGTCTTTATGATATGCAAATCACGTTCTTAAAAATAGCAA
This sequence comes from Phalanger gymnotis, assembly GCA_028646595.1. Lineage (NCBI taxonomy): Eukaryota > Metazoa > Chordata > Mammalia > Diprotodontia > Phalangeridae > Phalanger > Phalanger gymnotis. The sequence continues at coordinate 8,795 of JAQQSZ010007828.1, read as the reverse complement.
TGATCAGAGATGTTCTCTTTGGTTCAACTCTTTGGAAAGTTCATAGGACCCACCAGTGTGCCAGTGTGTGATTGTGAGAACCCCACTCTGGCGCTCTGTGGCCCGTACGCGAGTCGTTCAATACCACAGCATTCCAGTCTCCTCATGTATAAAAGAAGACCTAGACACACTCTGAGACCCTCTTTCATCCAGGTGTCCATTCACTCTGAAAAGGTAAGACTTTCTTGTACCTGAGGGAGATTCGCTATGGGAACATTCAGTGAAGATGTTTAAAATTCACATTGATTTTATGGAGCCCTGAGAGAGAAGGAGGCTGCTTACTTAAAAAAAAAAAAAACACCTCCAAAAGAGATGGGCTTTGGACAGTGAGGGAAAGAATGCTGAGAAACAACAGATTGGCCCCAGGCCACACATTCGGGAGGATTTCCTAGAAAGGAGCTAATTCTCCTTTATCAGTGACCCAGAACAGACTTCTATTTACTTTACTTGGAAAGGGTGAAAGGAATAGACAGTCTTGGTACTAAGTGCTTTTATAGAGAGCATGAGGAGTTAGCAGTTCAGGGGAAAAAATTGTCCAAGATTGTTTTGGAAAAGTCCAGTTCTCAGAATTGAGGGCAGAAGGAGAGAGGCAGACATTCTAAAGGCTTTCTGAACTCCCCATAAACAGCTGGACTCCTCTCTTCACTAGTTGTGATATGGTTAAAACAGAATCCCAAAGGAGAAAACCAAGGTGGTGGAGAAGAACACTCTTGGAACACATCTCTTAAAAATTCTGCAGATAACTGAACTTTTCTGGAGTGAACTAACGATCAACACAAAAATCAGTGCAGGAAGCCAACGAGTAAGTCTCATGTAAGACTGTTTATTCTTCAGGTCTTTGGTCCAAGTGAGACAAGATGTCAAGAAAACGTCAGAAAACAAATCATAGGAACAAAAATTAATTTTATTAAAGAAATGACAATAGCGAGACAACATACTGAAACTCATGTGATGCAGGAAAAGCGGCCATCAGAAGAAAATTTATATCTTTAAAAGCCTATGTCAATAAAATAGAGAAAAAGTAGATCGATGAAGTAGGTATGCAATGAAAAAAATAGAAAAAGAATTAATCAAAAATCCCCAATTAAACACCAAATTGGAAATCCTGGAACTTAAAAGCGAGATTAATAAAATTGAATGTAAGAAAACCATTGAATTAAAAAATAAAACTAGGAGCTAGTTTTTCTTTAAAAAAAAGAATAGATAAACCATTGGTTAACGTGGTTAAAAAAGAAAGAGAAGAAAATCGAACCACTAGTATTAAAATTTAAAGGGGTGAATACACCACTAATGAAGATGAAATCAAAGCAATTATTAAGAGGATTTTTTCTCTAATTATATGCCAAAAAATTTAATAATCTAATTGAAATAGAAGAATACTTACAGATTAGCAAAAGAGAGAATAGAATACCTAAAAAGCCTATTTTAGAAAAAGAAATTGAACAGGCCACAAATGAGCTTCCTAAGAAAAAAGTGTCAGGGCCAGATGGATTCGCAAGTGAATTGTACCAAACATGTAAAGAAAACAGAGTATCGTTTGGTTGACTTGATTTTACAAAAAGGGTATTATTTTCATCTCATATCCAGTGGTTTTTGAGTATGTTACATGTGACTAAAGATTGGAATCAATGCGAAATGATAGGCAAAGATTAGAATTCTCAAACTGGGATTCCTGGATAGATTTCAGGGTTTGTGAAGTTGGATTGGAAAGAAAAATTCCACCTTTATCTTAACTAACCTCCAAATGAAATTGAGTGTTTTCTTCAATTATGATTTTTTTTTAAAAAAATCCTGATTTTGAGGAGTCAATAAACTTTACACGACTGCCCATGGGGACCATGGCACACAAAAAGGTAAGAACTCTTCATCTAAGCTAGATGTAGCATTACCACCTAATTTTCCCACTTTTGTATTTTAGGTTATAAAATCTCTTGGGGTGAGGCAATCTAGGGGGACTCTAGAGCTACATAACAGTATGATCCTTCTTATGGGGCAGATTGCCACTCTTTTATAGATTTAGAAATGGAATGGCCCCAGAGGCCATCTAGTCCAATGTTTTCATTTTACAGATGAGGGAACTGAAGCCTGGGGAGGTGAAGTGATGTAGGAACCTAGCTAGAGCCAGAAGAGACCTCAGAAGCCATTTCTATAGTCCAACTCTTCCATTTTACAGGTGAGGAAACTGAGGCCCAGAGAGGTGCACTGCTACCCAGGGTCACACAGAGAGTGGGCATCAGAGGCACGATTCAAACTTATGTCTCCTAACTCAAGAGCCAGGATTCTTTGCACTACCCCATGCTGCCTTCTGGAGCCCTTACACTGATGAAATCATGAACATAAAATTAGAACAGATATGGGTGTCCGGGTGACAGATTGAGTAACTTTATGAAATCCAAATGAAGAATACCATTTATGTCCAAAAGCATTTCTCTTTGGAGTAGAACCTCTGAGGGTTTGATAAAAACAGCTGAAAAGGTATGAACACTGGTTAACTCAATTGGTCCTCAAGGGTTTTTAAAATTAGTATCTTTGTATATGGATTTTCCATTACATTTTGCCCTGACCAGGACATCACTAAAACTGTCAGACAAACAAAATAAAACATTATTTCATTAAAGAAAAAAAGAGGGGCTAAAAATTATTTCCAGAAAATGCTTACTGCAGCGGGAACCTCTGGAACTTCCAGGAATAACATAGCTCTGCTCTCTCAAAAACCATATAAATGGTTAAATGCTCAAAAGCACTTTCTGGACGCAAGTCATTACATTGGTGGGCCCTTCCAGGAATCCAAAATAAAGTGTGACGATGTCACTTTCTGCCTTCTGGCAATAAGCCTTCCCAGACTTAGTAGGATTGGTTCTTGGATGCCCAACATGGCTAGTCAGTTGCCAGGTCCACAAGCCAAGCTTTTGCAGCCCACTAGGTGTTGTCACACTCTGGCTTATAGGAGGGACCTCCGAGGTCATCTGGCCCAACCCCCTCATTTTATTTAAGAGAAAACTAAAGCCCAGAGATACTTGGCCAAAGTCACAAAGGAAGGAAGTGGAATTCCAACCTAGGTGCTACAATTCTAAGTCCCATGGTTTTTTCACCATACTATGCTTCTTCCATGGAACTGAGAGGGATCTCGTCATTAGGGCTGCTTCCTCCATTGGTCCATGTAACAACCCATGCATGCCTTTTCATCCCACTTCACTCTAGTTCATGTCTTCCCTTAAGTCTTCCGTTCAGGATCCACCCAATGCTGCAGAAATCTTTCTCCAAGTCTTTTAGCATTCCCTAACTACTCAGTAAATACTTAGACTGTTCATCTTTTATTATGCCTGCTGTACCAAATAAGATAATATATGGAAGACACTTTACAAACTTCAAATCATTCTATAATTACCAGTCATTATTATCGTATGACTGACCCATCTCTTAGGTTGATTCATCTCCTTAAAAATTAAGGCACATCTTCTGTTTGATGTCTTCTTTTTCTATTTATAATGAAACTATCAGTACGTTTGTGGTTCACTTCTTCAGCAGCATATCAACTCATTGGTCACACTTGGGCAAAAATCTTCGGCATCCCACAAGAAATTTTATTTAAGACCCACGGGGGAAAAAGGAGGGTTTGAAAATAAGAGCAAACATTATTTCTAGCAGCTGGTACCAAAATTATGCAGAAAGGACTAATTCTAAAGAACTGAATTGCAAGAGAGCTAATCAGAATTTTCAAGGGCAATGATAACAGGCTACAACTTACTCCGAAGCCCACAGCCTGGGGTGAACAGCAAAGCATGACAACTGGAACTTAACTCAGGCTAGCAAATTAACATCATAAACCCTGGGAGAGGAAATGAAATTGCAGGCATACTTGCGGAAATGAAATTCAGATTTTCACCTGGGCATGGGAAAGCACTGAAATTGATCTCTTTCACAGTTCTGGGATCAGGAAGAAAAAACACACACTCGGATAAGTCACTAAGCACCATAAAAGTGTGAGTTATTATTATTGGTATTTAAATCTACTGTTTGTATGCTATTTGTATGCTTCTGAGAATGAAGGCAGCCTGCTAGAAAGGTAGTTACAAGGGAGGAGAATCGTGTATTTCCTCCTCAACATGAGATGGGGAAGGCTGTGAGTAGCTTGGGGTGAAGACAAAAAACACACCACCAAGAGCGGCAAATAGGTGTGCGAATAGGGCAGGTTTACAGCTTATCAATGAAACATTTTAAAAGACATTTTATGCAATACTGTGCATCCACTCACATAAAGTGAGGTCAGCAGGGAGCCAAGAGAAATTATTTAGTCCTGATCGTAGAATTGTGGGAACCATTGGTTTAGAGTTAGAGGGGCCCTTAGAAACTATTGAGTCCAACCCCATTATTTTCTAGGTAAGGAAACTGAGGCACACAGAATTTGGTTGATTTCTTGTGTGTGGGTCATGTTGGCACTTGAAGTCTAGCATCCTAGCTATGACTTCCTGCTGCGTTTCAAATCTTAGCTTCGATATTAATAATTGTTGTTCAGTCTGACCCTTCATGACCCCATTTTGGGTTTTCTTAGCAAAGATACTGGAGTGGTCTGACATTTCATTCTCCAGCTCATTTTACAGATGAGGAAACTGAGGCATATTAACGATAAAATTAATGATTAATTATATATTATTAATAATTAATATTATTAATAGCTGCCATATATATAGCACTTTTAAGGATCATAAGTTCAGCCTCATGAGAGTAAAAACAGCAAGCTGGCAAAGGCTAGACTTATGTTATTGGTCCTTATAACCCTCTGAAGTAGTGCTACTATTATCTTCACTTTGCAGATTAAGTGACTTGACCAAGGCCAGACAGGTAATAAGGGTAGGATTTGAATAAGCTCTCTGACACTAGAATCTATTGGAGAAAGGCTGGCAAAATGGTAGCTCATTTGACCCTCAACAACCCTGTAAGGTGGGATACTGTGGGCATCGTCATCCCTGCTTTCCACATGAGTCTTTTGGCATCAGCCCAACTGTTAGCACCTGCCCTATCTGTCTTAAATTTATTCTCTTTATATTTATACTGCATATACCTTCCTACATAGTGCCAGCTCCTCTAGAATAGGGATTGGCTCATTCTCTGTATTTGTATCCCCAGATCCTAGCACAGTGCTTGGCACATAATAGGCAATTAATAAATACTTGCTGGTTATTTCATTGATTTTACAGATAAGAAAATTAAGGCTAAAAGAAATGACTTTCCAAAGGTCACCAAGCTAGGAAAGGTCAGAGATGGGGTTTGAACTCCTGACCCTAAGGAAATCCCTCTACCCACTATGGAACATCATACTACTATTATTTTTGAAAAATTAAGTAAAAGGACATACGTTTCCTTCAAATACTAAAAACTTTCAATGTTCAGCGATGCCTGGAACCTTCTGAGAGGCCCCCAGATAACCTGGCAATGTTCAGCTCCCATTGGGAAAATCCACAGGGATAATAATACAAATGATTTTTTAAAAAAAACTGTCATAGATCAGGTGAAGCTGGACAAGAAAGAGGAGATATTTTGGGGCTGCTCTTGAAAAAAGAAAAGCAATTTACCTGTATAACAGGGAAGGAAGGCAAGCTCAGAGCCAGGGCTGTCATCTGAAAATTGAGTCTGGAGAAATGGAGCCCCTTTTCTTCATCAGCTCTGCTCACAGGATGCCCAGGAATCATCTCTTCTCATTTACTGACATCCGTGTTTCCGCTGCTCTTAGCACTTCAGGGCAAATGCAGGTGTGGAAATGGGAGCTGGATATTATCCTGCCCCGTACATCACTCCTGTCAGCTGAGTGCTAGCAAAACTTTAAACTCCGAATCATGAAATCAGGATGAAAAGAGACTCAGAAGCCAAGAGAGCAAAGGGATCTCAAAGGCTCATATGGGACAGTCCTTGCCCTCGAGTAGGGGAGGTGTTACTGTCATTTTACTAATCAGTTAACGGGCCCAGAGAGAGGAGGGCACACAAATTGATCACAGATGTATCACTAACTTCTGGTCCCACTTCCCCAATTTGGGAAGTAAGGTCTAGAAGGTGACCAATGTCATGCCTAAGGTCACACCCCTAGGAACAGAATGGGAACCAGAAATATTGCTCTCAGTGATACTTTTGGACCTAAGGAAAGAACATGAAACTCACTCTTAGATCAACTTTATTGTTTTTTTTTCTGGGGGGTAAGGCAGGGCAGTTGGGGTTAAATGACTTGCCCAAGGTCACACAGCTAGTTAACATGTCAAGTGTCTGAGGCTGGATTGGAACTCAGGTACTCCTGACTCCAGGGCTGGTGTTCTACTCACTGTGCCACCTAGCTGCCCCTCAGAACAACTTTATAACTTAAGATGCAGAAAGAATAGAAGAAGTAATGAAGAAAATTCAGGTGACTAAAACAGGGGCTTAGCTAATAAGTGACACATAGATGGGGATCATTAACTCCTGGCACCTCCTTATTTTAACTAATTATTTTGACCTACTACATGCCAAGATCAACTGTTTCTCTGCAGCACGTGTGATTGACATTTAAATGTAACAAATATCTATATTGTACGGTTTTTAAAAATCATTTTACATTTCTCTGCCCCCTAAATTTCAGTGTCTTGAGCAAAGCCTTGAGTGCCTCAGCCTAGTTACAGTTCTGACTACTACTCATGTCTCCAGACTTCTAGGGGAGTATTTTTTCCACTGTATCATAAAGATCTCAGCTCCAATCCCCAAGTTTACTCTGATTGTAGACTTCTAGACTCATTCTATACATATGCAGAGCTCAAAGCTAGAAGAAATCATAGACGTCATCTATGATGAGTCCTTTTACTTTGCTAAGACCCTTCCTTTTCATTTCAGCAGCAGCAGCCACCACCAAGCATTCAATAGTTACAGAGATCAACTTTAATATACATTTATCAAATACCTACTGTGTGCAGAACACTATGGTTGTTACTATGGGTAGGTAAAATTTTTAGAGAAGACAGTCCTTGCCTTGTAGAGCTCACAGCTTCATGAGGAAGAGAAGACACATAACAATAATATCTAAAATGTACTGACCTCCCTGTGTAAAGGGAAGACTTACCCAGGAGTAAGCGAGTGACTGCAAAAATAACCACATTCCTAAGTATTAAGTAAGTCCTGATGCAGTACTTACATACAGTAGGAACTTAATAAATGTTTAAGTTGGGCCTGTCTGGGTCAAATCAAGACAAGAGAGTGCTCTGTTCCCTGCACAGAGTTACAATCAGCAATATTGGCACCTGGGGTGCAATCTAGTTTGGTGGCAGGAAGAATAGGTTATGGTGCAGAAGGGGCTTCCCACCTCAGTCCTTGGCCTGAGCTTCCCAAAAGCTAGGCCACCTTTCTCCCCAGGCAGAATCAGGGACAGAGGAGAATGCCCCTCCCTAGAGAAATGAGGCCCCTGAAAGGCCTCTTCTGTGGCCAGACAGTGGTCCAGGAGACTTCATCCCTACCTGGAGCTCAACCCCTGGGTTCCCAGAAATTGGGCTGCTTTCAATCCCCTCTTCTCTGACCCTCCCCAACCTGTTCCACATTCCATTTAATTTAGAAATATAGCACCCTTCCCAAAGCTTCCCCTCTTAATCCTTATCCCCCAACTAACACGTTAGGGGCTTAGAGTCTAAATCTTCCCCTGTGGACAGAAAACCCAAGTGGGGTGGAAACACTTCTGCATTTTGGTCCCATGGAACAAAGACCCTGTTACCCCACCCTAGTTATAGCTCTGTCCTTGAACCCTTCCTCCTTCTAAATTCTCTTGTGATTAAGAAAAGAATGTGGAAAGGATAACAAGAAAGCGAAAATGGAACAGAGTTCCACAATTTGCTTGTTTGCTTCCTCCTCTCTATGTCCCTCCCTCCCTCTCCCCATAATTCATTTTCTTTTTACATACTCAAATGCCTTCCTACTGGTGTTAACTTAATCTACTCTGAGAGAATGCCCTAAAGAAAATGAAAAATAAATCTCTCTTTTTTATAACATTTATAGGAATAGATTTTTGGAAAGGGAAGGATATTTTTAATACACTTACAGCAACCAAGATAATTAGCTTTCAGTAGAAGCTGAAGAGTTTCACAGACCTCATTCTGGCAAAAGAATGGAAACAAATGGGGTCAAATCCAAGATCCCGTTTTCAGAGGCCCTCAGATCATAATGTCACATGTGTGGCTGCTTTCCTAAGAGCTGAAAGTTTCTCTGAAGCACATGCCTTGGAAGACAGGACAGTGCAATGGGAGGGGAGGGGCTTAGAGGCATGGGACCCAGTCCCTGCTCTGACACTGACTATAGTGTGACCACAAGTAAGTCACCTACACTCAGGTGCCTCCATTTCCTCATTCATAAAATGGGAAAATAATACTGCATTTCAGCGTCATTGTGAGAGTCAATGAGATAATATATATACATATATATACACATGTATATATATGTAGGTATATATATAAAGTACTTTGCAAATCTTAAAGCACAATATATTCATGATTTATTACTTGGTGATTAAAAAGTTTGAGAGACATAGCTTCTGGCATCATAAAATGGGCCATAGAATCCATCCTATGCTTATGTGACCTTAAAGGATGGGTGTTCCTGAGGGTGGCAATTGTCTCTGATTGGTTGAAAAGTAATGAGAGAATGAATATTATAATGACAGATGGGCTTATTCCAATGAGGGTCATGAGGTGCATGACACTGAGCCCCCAAATCTTGGTCAAAGAGATTCATCAATTTCCATATCACGGGTCTGA
>JAQQSZ010007827.1:0-13203 GCA_028646595.1 Phalanger gymnotis | reverse complement strand
GAACCACCCCTTATAACAAAGAATTTTAAAAAATCAATAATACCAATCAATACATTGAAAAAATGGACAATATTTGCAATTATCCTTTTGTGGACCTCCCATCTCTACAAAGGAGTGTGGGGAAGTTCTTTTCATAACACTTTTTGGGGAACCAAGCTTGTTCTCTGAAAAGTTGTGACACTGAATTTTGATTGTTTTCTGGTAGTTATTCTTTCTATTTGTATCACTAGCTACTATATTATTATATTGCTTTCTTGCTCCTTATTTCATCTTGCAACAGTTCTTGTATTTTCTATACTTCTCAGCATTTATCATATTTATTGTTTCTTGTAGTACAGTAATATTTTATTACATTCATGCATCATAATTTGTTTAGCTGTTCTCCAGCTGATAGGCATCTACTTTATTTGTAGTTTTCGGCTTGGGAAGGTGATGTCGTGGTCCTCTTGGAGAAAGAAAGACAAACAACAGTCAACAATCTGTGAGTAGTAGTAACTACCCTACTGGGGACCCAGCTGACCAGTTCCAGGTGGGCAACACAGCTCCTTCCTTCCTTCCTTCCTTCCTTCCTTCCTTCCTTCCTTCCTTCCTTCCTTCCTTCCTTCCTTCCTTCCTTCCTTCCTTCCTTCCTTCCTTCCTTCCTTCCTTCCTTCCTTCCTCCCTTCCTCCTTCCCTTACTCCTCTCCCTCTGTCCACACAAGGAATTATAGCCTTACCTGTGGGTGCTCTACCCAAAGGAATATAAATTTGGATTGCAAAAACCTGGCATATCTTGGGGTCTACACACTAGATTTATTTTCTTAAGAACCATGCCTTAAACCCAAATCACTCTGGCTCTCATTGATTGACCAATGATAGGTCCCAGTCCAAGCCTCATTTGGTCGTTGTTTGGCCTCTGATGGCTCAGAATATGTATAAATAGCAATTGTTTCTGTTTTGGCCAGAAACCCTGAGGGTTTCCCCCTTTCAGATTGATTTTTTTTTGATTAGGTAAACTGGTAAAGGAGGCCATTCTTTGCTGTATTTCTTACTTAGCTTTAATCAGTGAATGGGCATTACCTCAGGCAAATTGAGACCTGGGAATGACCTTAATTTCAAAAGGCCAAGGTTTCCCATTGCACTTGGCCATCTCTGGTCATCCTGATCTATGTCTTACCATTGGACCCAGATAACTGTGGAAGAGAATAAGGCCAGTGACTTTCCACAGCCTTCTCTCACTTAAATCCAATTCACTTGCAAGTCATGGCATCATTTTCCTGATGTCATGGTACTCTTCAAAAACAAAAGACAAATAACAACAGTTCTCTGCCACCACAAAACATGTTGCTGTAAATATTTTGGTGTATATGGAGACTTTCTTTTTATCAATGACTTCTTTGAGTTTTTGTCTAGCAGTCAAATCCCTGAGTCCAAGGGCATGGATGTTTTGTCCACTTTATTTTCATGATTCTGAATTGTTTTCCAAAATGGTTGTACTAATTCCCCACTCTACCAATGATGTGTTAGTGTCCTTGTCTTTCTATAGTTCCTCCAATACTGACTATTCCTGCCTTTCATTATCCTTAACAATTTTTAAGGTTTTAGTTGAAAACTCATGGTTGTTCTGATTTGTACTTTTATTATTAGTGATTTCTAGTATTCTTTCATGTACTATTAATAGTGTGCAATTTTTCTTTTGAGAACTTTTGTTCATAGCCTTTGACAACTTCTCTATTTGAGAATGACTTTTGATCTCTCTATAGTTCTTCTAACTGTGTACTAGTCAACCATTTCTCTATTTGTACAAAAGCCTTTAAATTCTGTATAATCAAAGTTACTTATTTTATCTCATGTAACTGTGTTGTCCTGTGTAACTATATTCTTTCTTCAGTTAAGAATTTATCTCTTATCCATAGCTGTGAAAGTTATATAATTCACTTCTCTTCCAAAAAAAATTTAATGCTATGATTTTTAATATTCAAGTCATGCATTCATTTTGGGTTTATAGTGAAATATAATTCTTAGCCTATTTTCTGCAAAGTTGATTTCCAGGTTTACCAGCACTTCTTTTCAAATAGAGAGCTCTTTACTAAGTAATTTTGGTTTTCTGGACACTGAGTTCTAGAGTCTCATTATTTCTGATTCTACTTTATCTAGTCTGTTACTTTGATCTACTGTTCTATTTTTAACTAATATGAAATGATTTTGATGGCTTCTGCTTTATAATATAGTTTGAAGTCTTGAAGTACTATTCCCCTTCATTGCTATCTTTTTTATTTCATTATTTTCTTGATTATAAACTTTTTTTTCTTTTTTATAATGAATTTTACTGGCATTTTATCTAGCTCTGTAAAGTACCTTTTTGGTAGTTTGATCAGTATGGCATTAAAACTATAAATTTACTTCGGTAGTACCATTTTTATTATATTGGCATGGCCCAACTATGAACATTGAATATTCCTGCAACTACTCAAGTTGTTCTTCATTTCTTTACGTAGCATCTTGTAATTGGATTTATACAAATTTTGAGTGTGCTACAGTAAATTGACCTTTATGCATTTAATGCACAAAAATCAACAGCATTTCTATATTATAATAAAATTAAAATCCAAGAGGCAATACTAGAAAGGGAAATGCCATTTAAAAATTATAGAAATGCTATTTATTTTTATGGATCCTTGAGAAGTCAACAAATAAGCTGTCCTAGAATGAGAGCAGCATTCAAAAGCATTTTTAAAAAAGTATAGAAATCAAAAGTGTTACCTGAACCTGCCCAAATATAACACAGATCAAGAGTCAGCAAACTATGGCCACAGGCCACATTTTTAAATACAATAACAAATGTAAAAAACATTTTAAGCTTGCTGACCATATAAAAACAGGCTTGGTCTGGGGGCTGTAATTTGCTATCCTCTGTAGATCCAAAATACTGTTTGATTTCTTAGTCACTATTATTCAAGTGATTAATATGATATTTTTGGCTTAACTCCTCATTTGACTTGAAAGCTATACTCAGTCCTATTCATGAGCGATAATGATGAATTGGAGTCTAGGCAGAACTACAATGACCTCCAAATATCTCCCAAGAAGTTGCCACATTTTAAAATTTATCATTCTTGTCAGTGTTGTGTTTGGGAGGAAAACAAGAAGAAAAATATACTATGAGATCTTGAGGTAAGATCTAATGAATGTTTTTTGAAGATGGGGCAACTTGAAAATAGTAGGGAAGGAACTAGTGGAGAGGGAGAAATTGATGAGAAGGAATGATTGATGGGATAATTGCTGTAGAAGATAGGAGGAATTGGTTTCAAGGACACACGTATAGAGAGCGGTGACGAGAACTACCTCATTATCAGAAATTGGAGGAAAGGAAGTTAGGGTAGAGGATGTCAAAGGGTATAGCATATGGTATATGCTATGGTGCAATACAACATAGTGTAGAACAGATACAAAGAAAGGCTAAAACATGCCCTTGCCCTCATGGAGCTCACATTCTAATGGAGGGGAGACCACATGAAAACAACATATAAGATATACACAGTGTAAATGAAAGGCAATCTCAGAAAGAAGGCGCCAGCATTAGGAAGTGGGGAGAAGGGAGGAGTGGACCAGGAAAGGTGTCATGCAGAAGATTGGATTTGGGCTGAATCCTGAAAGAGGCCAGATAAGCCAGTAATCTGAGAGGAAAAGGGAGAGCATTCCTTGGGGGACAACCAATGAAAAGATAGGACTTAAAATAGAATTTTGCAGAGGGAAGTAACGTATAAGAAGACTAGAAAGATAAGTGAGATCTAGGTTGTGAAGCACTTCGAACAACAAAAAGAGGATTTTATACTTGATCTTTGAAGTTCTAGGGAGCCCTTGGAGTTTATTGAATGTGGCTTGGGGAAAGGTAATGTGGTTAGATTTGCACTTTAGGAAAATCTATTTGGTAGCTGAGTAAAGGATGGATTGGAGTGGGGAGAGATTTGAGGCAGGTAGACCAAGCAGAAAGTGTCTTATTGCAATTGTAACAGGATAGGTATGACAGGTGATGAAGGCTTGCACAAGAGTGGTAGCTGTGTGAGTGGAGAGAAGGGGACATACTAAAGATACTGTGAAGGTAGAAAGGTAGAAATAATAAAACTTGGAAACAGATTGGATATATGGAAAGAGGGGGCACTGGGAAGATAGTGGTGCTCTCAACAGAAATGCTAAGGAATATGGGAGGGTTTGGGGTGAAAGACTTCAATTTTGGACATGTCAAGTTAAAGATATCTAATATCTCTACTTCTTTCATCTAATTCAACATGTCCTAAAGATGATTGGTGATCTCAGGAGAAAGATTAGAGCTAGTTAGCTAGATTTTGGAGTCATCTGGATAGAGATGATAAATGAACCCAGGGAAGCTGACAAAATCATTAAGTAAAATGGAGAGAGAAGAGAAGATAGTTCAGGACAGAACCTTGGGGAACACCCATGGTTGTTAGGCATGACTTGGTTGGATCCGAGAAAGGAGACTGAGAAAGAATGATCAGACAGTTAGGAAGAGAAGCAGGAGCTAAAGAGGAGAGAATTTCCATGAGAAAAGAGTGATTGGCAATGTCAAAGGCTGGAGAGGTCAAGGAGAATTATAATAAAAAAGGCATTAAATTTGGAGATTAAGAAAACTTTGAGAATTTTGGAGAAAGCATTTTTAGTTGAGTGATGAGGTAGAAAACCAGATTTCAGGGGGTTTAGGAGTGAGTGAGAGAAGATGAAGGGGGCAACCCTTAGAATAGAAAGCTTTCTCAAGGAGTTTCATATGGAAGATGGAAGAAATATATAGGACAATAGCTAAAAAGGATGAGAGAGACATAGGTATATTTTCAGGCAGAAGGGAAGGAGCCAGTAGATAAGCAGAGAGACAGAGACAAAGACAGAGAGAGATAGAGAGACAGAGACAGAGAGACAAAGAGAGAGACACAGAGACAAAGAGACACACAGATACACACATAGAGATAGACACAGAGACAAAGAGAGAGACACAGAGACACACACAGATAGAGAGACAGAGGTAGAGAAAGAGACAGAGACAGACAGAGACTGTAATGTTAATGGCATATGAAGATCTTCCCTGCCATTAATAGGCCTCTCGTGAAGTCCATTAAGGGAAGCTTGCTTGGGGGGGGCATTTGCTTATAGGAAGGTTTTCACACCTTTTGGCACTAAGTTGATTAAGCACTGAGTCATGAGAGCTGTGATGCCTTCTGGCTCTGAGAAGTGTATACATATTCTTAGTTGGTATTTTGCTTTGGGGGCTCACTTATGAGAAGGATCTTATGATTTCCTGGTTGAGACTCTGAGTAGCCATATGTTCAGAGCTCTCTGACTACTCAGATATAAAGCCTCTCTTGATCTAGTGATGTATGCAAAGTGTATAACAATATCGCTTTGATCAGGTAGTTAGAGCCCTGTCTGTTGGTCTTTTGTGCTAATTTCTCTGCTTGTATTTTCTCTGACATTCAGGGTGTTGACTTTTCCCCTGAACTACTGAACACAATTAAATTATTTACCCCTTTAAGGTTGCTTTCCTCTAAAAGCAGAACAAAGAACCTGTGCTAGCAGGACATCCTGGTGGGCTAGGGTGCTTGCTATTACAGGGACAGACAGAGTGAGACAGAGACAGAGAGACAGAGAAAGAACAGGAAGGAGGGAGAGAGAGGATAGGATGATAGAATGATAGTGTGAGAAGAGGTGAGGGCAATAGGATCAAGATACACATTAAGGGATTTATTTGCCTAAGAAAGGACAAGGATCATGTGAGACAAGGGTAAAGGACAGTGAAGGGAAAAAGTCTGAGTGATGTAAGATAAGGAGGAGGGGGGAAGGAGTTATGGAGTGGCCTCATTTTTTTTCCACGAAAGTATGGGTTCACCCTCAGCTAAGAGGGTGGGTGGAAGGAGTGATGTAGGAAGCTGGAGGAGGAATGAAAATGTTTGTACAATACAGTATAATCTTGAAACTCACATTTACAAAGCTCTTTCATCTGTACAAAGCACTTTTCTCACAATGGCCCATGATGTAGGTAGAACCCATAGAATTTAGCTAATAATTTTCTTATTGATTGAGGAGGCTGACTCTAAGCTCCTCATTTCTTTCCTCATCAAACATATTCTCCAATACGACATGAATTTTATTCTTCTCAAAGGGTCATTTCCAAACACTCTCTCATGTAGGTCTTGCCTCGGTGACAAAGACTACTCATCTTCCCCCATCTCCCCTCCCTCTCTTGTTTTTTGGGCATAACCCTAAAGTGAATTTGATCATTTTGGAGCCCTAGTGGGAAAATGGGGAAATACATGAGGGTATTGTTGGCTTCAAATAAAGCCTTCAGGATGTTTAGGGTCCTGGATGATCCCCTGAAGTGGAGGATGATTCTTTAGTTAGTATAATAAAAAGTGATATTTGTCTAGGATTTTAAAGTTTGCCAGGCACTTTGTACACATTTGAGCCTCCTGATAGCTCTGTGAGAAATGAGCTACAGGTATTATTACACCAATTTTGCATAGCTTATTTCCATTCTTCCACCATGCCCACATGTTGGAAGACAAATACAGAAATCTTCACGAAGGTTTCAGATAATCTCCAAATGACCTTAGGCTACTTTAAGGAGTCCAATACTCAGGCAGGTTAATGACTTGCCCAGAGTCATATACCTAGTGAGAATTTGGGGCAGGAGATAGATTCCTCATTCAGCATTTTATTCACTATGCTAAGTTGCCTCACATAACAAAGACAGTGTATCTTTTAATATTCTCATATTTTTTTAGCTGTCTCTGGTTCATTTCCCCTTTAGTGATTGCAATCAGATCATGTGGTTAGGGATAGATTTAGATTTTCATTCAGATATGAATAAGTTTGAATGATTTTAGATTCATTTTTCAGAAGAGAAGTGAAGCAAAGCGATGACACCATTCTTTCCATTATCTTAATTGGTAGAAGGGCTATCCCTTTACATCATCTTTTCCTTCAGGGCTGCATTAAATCTACCCATTTTACTGTGGGTGCACAGAAGAAAACCATACATGCTTGACATTATCATTTTCTCAAAAAATCTATTACCTGTCAAGAAAAACGGGTGCTTTTTTCTGTCATGATCTCTTTTGGAAAGCCTAGACAAAGGAGATACTTAGTAAAAGGAACACATTCTGCCTGTTCCTCCTCAACATAAAATCTAAGGTCTGGAAAAGCTTCTTTGCCCTTGCTCCAGAAATGCCAAGCCCTTCTGCAACAGAATAATAACAACTGTCATTTACAAAAGTCTATGATTTGCAAAATACTTTAATGTATTGTTTCACTTAAGCCTCATAATAACCATGTGAATTAAGTAATACAAGTTTTCTTAGTGCTGTGGGGAAGAGAGATTATTTGATTTCCTTAGTGTATAGAACTTTCTTCTGGGAAGTGAATAGCTGGTTAAGAAGAGAGACATTGATGGCTCAATGAAAACTTACTACTGAGAGCTTAATATGGAATAGCAATTGAAGGGTATAATGATTACTGGATTTGAAACTGGGAGACCCTAGTTCAAAGCACTCCTCAGACACTTCATACCTGTGTGATCACGGACCAGTTGCTGAACCTCTAAGTACCTCGGTTTCCTTGTATTTAAAAAGGTACTACTAATACTTGCATTACACAAATCACAGGATTATTATGAGAAAAATCTTTTATTAATCTTAACATTATAAAAAAGCTTGTATTATTAATTCTCATTATTTCTAAATGTTTCCCTCATGAAGAAACTATAGCATGTAATGTCTGAGATTCTCATTTCTAGACTGCCTGTTGAAAAACCAAAACCAAAAAATGATGTTAGTTACATCAAGACAAGATGCTCTCAACCACTTATGGAAAGTAAAAAGGAGACACTGCAAAAGTCTCTGACAAAAGACAGTTGATAGTATTATCCAGGACCATCCCCCCTTTCCTTTCTAGGAAAGTCCTCAGGAATAGGATAGTCAGACTTTCTTCCTTTCAAGGGCAAGGGATCTATGATTGAGTTGTGCCTCTAAGATGAATTGTGTTCCCAGAAGAGGGTTTTTCTGGACATTTCACACAGAGCATCCAAAAGCAATATGGGGTTAAATAAGAAGACTTTGGAAGGAGAGTGGCTAGTTTTTCAGTCTCCTTTCTCCCATGATGAAAGCCCATATTTTCATTCCCCATGACAGCATGCTAATGGCTTCTTTCCATTCTTCCACTATGCCCACATGTTGGAAGACAAATTTAGAAATCTTCAGGAAGGTTTCAGATAATCTCCGAATGACCTTAGGCTACTTTAAGAGAGCAATATTATCCAGGGCTAATAGTTCCACTTCTGGGACCAGTGCCCTGGTCAGAAGTCCTCTGGAGTATTGTGTTGAATTCTTGGCAGCGCATTTTAAGAAGGACAATGATCAGCTAGAGAGTATCCAGAGGAAGCCAACCAGGATGGTTGTAAAGGGCCTTGAGAGGTTTGGATAGATAAAGGAAATGGGGATGAGTCATCTGGAGAAGAGAACCATTGGTGGTGGTAGTAGTAGATATCATTTGACACATTTAACGAGCCATTGTATCAAAGAGAGATCAGACTTAATCCACTTGGCGTTAAAGGGCAGAAGAATGGAAAAGGGTAGCAATGGGAAAAAGTTGCAGAAAAGCAGATCCAGGTTTGGCGTAATGGAAAACTTCCTAAGAATTAGTTATCCAAAAGTGGAATGAACTGCCAGAGGGAGTGGTTTCCTTTCCACTAGAAGCCTTCAAGGAAAGACTAGATAACCACTTGTTAAGTATGTTGTAGCTGGCATATTTTCTCCAAGAATGGGTTAGACTAGATGCCCTCTGAAGTCCCTTCCAACTCTGAGATGATTTGTAATTCTGGAAGATTGCAGCAGGTCTTGGCACAAAGATTAAATTTAGTCTGGAACATATGTACAAGAGAATTGAGGAAAGCTATGACAATTTGTGAATGTTTTCAAGATTCTCCTTAGGTACTCTGAAAGGTACCAGGGATTATCCTTATTATGGCTTCACAATACTTTTTCTTTCGAACTTCTAGATAACTAAATAAATGGAGTAGAGTAGGGGACTGGGAGCTGTAGTCAGTTCCTTTGTTGTGGGATCAGAAACAGTCTTTCTTTCCTTTGCACTGGGCAACTCTAACTCAAGTTTAATCCTTTGCAGGAATTCTTGATCCCTAGACCTGTCCAAGGGGCAAGAGGACTCCTCTCCCCTCAACTCCCTTCCCAAATGCCATAGGATCTATATAGAGAGCTAGAAATATCTTATCGGTCATGGTGTAGGAGCTAAAGAGCTGGATTTGGAGTCAGAAAGACCTGGGTTCAGAACCTGTCTCTGACACTTAGCAGCTGTGTGACCCCTGGGCAAGTCACAATCTCTCTGATGCTCAGATTTCTCAGCTATAGAAGGTGGTAGGGTGGCGGTTAGACTAGAAGGGATTTAAGGACCTTTTCAGCTCTAAATCTAGGATCTTTTGATATTCAACTACCTCATTTCACAGGTAAGGAAACTGAGGCTCAATCAGGGTAAGCAACTTGTCCATGTTCACATACTTAGTTGTACTTAGGACTTTTTAACTCCAGGTCTAACATTCTACCTACTTTGTCAGGCTCTCAGTTTTTAACTCAGCCATTTTTTCCCCTTCAGCATAGTTAATGCTATAACTAATTATATTTTCGGGGCCACTTTTCTCATATGCCTTTAATAGAATGCTCAGTGAAGAGATTCATATACTTCACAGACCACAGACGGACCCCATTTATACTTCTTGGTTACTCTTCTTAGCAGCCTTCTTTGGAGCTTAGAATGCTTGCCTTCAACTTAGAGATTGGAAGAGGTAAACATGCTAAAGTTTTTATAAGCAACATCATGTGAAACAAATGATATAGATTTTACTGAGATTTAATACTGAGTCAGTCAAGAACAATTTAAATTCATGAAATGTCGCGTGTGAGTTTGACATAGCAATGGAGGAAGCAGAAACTATTTTGCTCCATTATTGTCTGATGGAATTGATAAGTAAAATGGATAAGTATATATATATATATATATATATATATAAAACATTCAGATTAATATATAAAGGAACAGAGAATTTAAATAAATCAATATCAGAAAAAAATTGAGGAAGAT
The DNA here is from genome assembly GCA_028646595.1 of Phalanger gymnotis. Lineage (NCBI taxonomy): Eukaryota > Metazoa > Chordata > Mammalia > Diprotodontia > Phalangeridae > Phalanger > Phalanger gymnotis. The sequence continues at coordinate 3,069 of JAQQSZ010007827.1, read as the reverse complement.
ATAAAGGAATTCAAGTAAAAAAGATGAATTTGAAAATTCTGTCAAACATTCAGGAAAAATTTATTTTAATATTACATAAACTCCTTGCAGAAGTAGAAAAATGCCCATGCTAAATTCCTTCCATAGAAATATAATCTTAATAACTATACTAGGGGCAGACAAAGCCTAAAGAAGAAAACTAGACCAATATCTTTAGTGAAAATTAAGGATACAAAAATATTAAATAAGTACGCAAAAGTATTAAAGAGAATATTATAAGAAAAGTACAGGTGGGTATTAAAAAAGATTATGAACTAAGTCAGACTCATATTAAGGATACAGGGCTGCTGCAATATTAAGAAATTAAGCATAATAGACCATATTTATAAGAAACTTAATAAAATCATGTGATATAATAATCATATGATATAATAAAAATCATATCATATGATAAGAAATGGTGTGGGCTTTGTGCAAAATGCAAGTCATTTCTACTATAAGATATTAAAAAGCACAGACATTAATTAATCTTTCCTTAACATGATAAGTAGTATGTATCTGAAACCCAAAACTAACATTATTTGCTTTGGAGAAGTGCAAGAGGTTTTTCCAATAAGATCAGGGTTAAAACAAGGATGTCCATTATCACCATTTGTCTGATAAAGTTCTAAAAATATTAATTATTTCAGTAAAAGAAGAAATAGAAATTGAACCAATAAGCATAAGCCAAGAGGAAACACAATAATTATTTTTGAAGATGATCTGATGGTCTACATGGAGAATTGTAGAGATTCAACTAAAAATTAATTGAAACAATAACTTCATCAAAGAGCAAGAAATAAAACATAATCACATCAATCACTATCGTTTCTGCATGTTACCTATAAGAAGAAGAAATAGAAAGAAAATCTATTCAAAATAATTATAGATTGTATAAAATATTTGAGAATCTACCTATCATGACAAACAGAAAATGAATTCAACTAGAAAACACTCTTTATTGAAATGAGGAAAAGCCTAAATAATTGGAAAGATAGTCATTGCTCATGTTTTGGCTATGCAATATAATAATAATTTCAATTCTACCTGAATGAATTTACTTATTCAGTTCCATAACAACCCAACTCCCAAAAGGTCAATTTCTTAGAGTAGAAGAGGATGAAAATTCATCTGAAGGAAAAAATTGGTCAAGAATCTCTAGAGAAATAATGGAAAAAATGTAAGATAGGATGGCCAAGAGGACAAGATCTCTAACTCTACCAGTAAGCCATAATCATCAAAACTGTTTGGTAGTGGTTTAAAAATAGAAAAGTTGATTAATGGAATAGTTTAGGTACACAAGATGCAGAAGCAAATGAACATAGTAGCATCATATTTGATAAATCCAAAGAATCCAGCTACTATAGCAAGGACTCACCATTGGGCAAAAACTGCTTGGGAGACTGGAATTTAAATTGACAAAATTTGGGTTAGAATAACAGCTCCTATCATATATCAAAAATAAAAATCAAATTCATTTGTGATACAAATCATAATCCAAACTGATACATGATCTAGATAATAAAATTAAAGGAACAGGGAAGGAGATACCTTTCAAAAATATGAAGATTTCTTCACCAAATGAGTGTGAAAATCACAGGAGATTAAATGGACCTTTAGGATTACTGAAAATTAAAATTTCTTAGCACAACCAATCAGTTAAAATTAGAAGGGAAAGAAGTTTTTTTTTCACAAGTTTCTCTGATAAAGATCAAATATTCAAGACACATTGTAACTGATTCAAATAAAACAATATGATGATAGTTCACTTTTTTATACCATAATGTTTACAAAGTGCTTTGCATATAATATCTCATTTGATCTCTACAACAGTATTATGAAGTAGGTGTTGTTATTCTCACTTGGTAGATAAGAAACTTGAGGATTAGATCTATTAAAGAATTTGACTAGATTTGCACAGTTAGTAAGTATATATAAGAACAGAAGCCATTCCCCAATAGATAAAAGGTAAAAAAAAATTAACTGGCAATTCTAAAAAGAGCAAGAGTAAGCTCTCAAAAGCCATATGAAAAATTGATCCAAATCACAAATAATAAGAAAAAATGCAAATTAAACAACTCTAAGTTTCTACCTCACACCCATCAGACTGTCAAAGATACCAAAAAAGAAAAACAAAATTGTTGTCAAAAGTGTCAACCATTCTGGCCCAAACCAGATTAAATTGTAATTGGGAAATATTTAACAAAATGAAAATACAACAGAACATGGAAAAATGTTAACGTATGATTTTCTAAGTCATTATCCACCCTGCAAGGATACTTATGCATAGTTTATTGGCCCCATTTCTATTTAAGTTGGATACTATGATTGTGGTATACTTGGGAGCTCAAGCACACAATTGCACTATTGGTCTCACTATGAAGTGGTTCAACCTTTCTGGAAAGGATTTGGAAATATACTGTTCAAATTCACTAAATCGAACATACCCTTTGACACAGTGGTACCCCAAAAGACTTGTTTGAACCGATATATGGTAAAATGAGCACAATCAGTAGAACAATTTATACCACTGCTTGCAATACTTTAAACAACTTAAAAACTATGATTAATGCCATGAGCAACAAGAACAACAGAGGATAACAAATGCATCAAGCTTCCTTCTCTTGACAGAGAGCTGATAGACTAGACTCACAGAATTACAAATCCATTTTCAGCCATCACTAATCTGTGAATTTGTTTTGTTTGACTAGGCTTATTTGTAACACAACAGGTCATTATTTTGAGGGGAAGAGGGAGATATAGTGTGACTGAGGGGGATTAGTAATAGATAATGATGCCCCAAAAAGAAGAAAAAGAAAAGAACACTGAATTGTCTTTGAAAAGTACACAAAAGAAAGCGGAAGGAAGTTAAAGGTAGAGTGACAAGTCAGACAACTTTGAAACTATTGTTCCAAGTTGTTCAGCTACTGTTGAATTATTTATATACTTAAAGAAATAGAACAAATTATCCAAAATATAGATTCGTGGTTTCATTTGCAATCCTCTTTTTATAGTCAGCTTTGTTATGTGGACGCAGCCATGTATATTGTT
>JAQQSZ010007826.1:0-13204 GCA_028646595.1 Phalanger gymnotis | reverse complement strand
AGACAACCTATGAGGAGAGGAAATATAAATTAAGTTTAAATATTGTTGAGCTTTTGACATGCTGGCAGGGGACCCAGAAGGTGCATCTAAGAAGTAATTAGTAATGTGTGACCAGAAAGCAATAGGCTCCCGTGTAACTATCAGAGCATGGATCTAGACCTGGAAGTAAACTCAGAGACCAGAGTCCACACATACCCCTTATTTTACAGATAAGGAAACTAAACCTTACAACTGTTAAGGACTTGCTCAAGTCATACAAATAAGCAGCAGAAGCAGAATATCAGGATGCATTATAAATTGCTGTCATAATATCGTTTGCAGGACAAAGTAGAAGGAAAAAATAAAAAGAGAGCTTTGGACATAGTGCAAAAGTAGGCCGCTTTTTAAAAGTGCTTATATTTGACCCATTTAATTAAAAAAAAGGCTTACTAGTGCTAGTAGGACATGGTTCACTCTTTGTGTCTTTATAGCTCCTTATGATTCAGAGACAAGAGGTATACCCTGAACAGTAACCAGGAAAGCTAGGTCCATTGTGTTCTTTCAGTCAGGTCCCTTGAAAAATGATGCTGTTGGCTTTTCCTGCCCTTCGTCCCTCAGAAACCTCACTCCTGCCCTCCTTCAATTTACTCACATCCATCTGACTGTTCCCACCATTGCTGCAACATTTGCCCTTAGAGTAAAACAAGAAAAATCAAAGTCGTTTGAAAGTGAGGCCCCTACAGAGAGCAAACACTTCTCTCACTCAAGCACATTTTTTCCTGAGTCGCTGAATTTTCATTGAAGCCTCTGAAGAAATCCACATAGCTTGTCAGTTGCCAGGCATGACTGCTTTAGCAGAAAGGACTAAACCATAAAACCTGTATGAAGCAAGGCACACCAGACTCTAGTAGTGGAAACTGGCATCAGGTTATTATTCCACTTGTTCGGCATCCAGACTTTAGAGAAAAGAGGAAAAGGGAAAACTCGGGGTGGTCTGTTCTGGAGCATCTGGTTTGGGGTTCTTACTTTAAAGGATTGAGTTGAACCAAGTAAAACAAAGAATGACTGATAATCCAATGGGAGTTTTTTCTACTGCAATAAAAAGTTCCTTTGGACCAGGAGTCAGCATACTAGAGCCAAGCTCTGGTCCTATTGTTTACTTCCTATATGAGCTTGGTCAAGTTGCTTAACTCATCTGGGCCTCAGTTTCTTCTCCTGTAAAATGAGGGGTTTAAAAGAAATGATCGTAAAGATGCCTTCCACCCTCTGACATTCTGTAGTCTATGTTCTAAATGCAGCTTCTGTTGAACAACATTATCTCTGGTTAACACGGCAGCTGGCACGCTCATCTGAGCCACAATGAGCCGGTGACTCTGATTGCCCTCCCCTATGGCTTTAAATCATAGAATCAGCAGCCAGCCCGACCTGGGGGGGATCTCAACATGCAAACTTTCATTTTGCAAAGGTGGAAACTGAGGCCGAAAGCGGCAAGGCAACTTGATAGCAGAGCTTGGATTCAAATCCAGGTTCTCTGACTCCAAACCCAGTGCCCTATCCACTTTGCCAATCCATGGACAAGCCAGTCCTCTTCACAGCAGCCTCTTTGAGAGGTGGCCATATTTTCCAGTGCTTGGGGAACTACTGCAGTAAAGCACTGGGGGAAGGTGACCTCAGGAAGCCGATACCATCATGCGGGTCTTTCTCCAAGATTCTGTTTTCCTCCTGCCCCCGGAGGAGTGAGTACTGCTCATCCCTGACCAGATCCTGGGCTCCCTGCTTCACTCTGGGAGGAAGTGGGGGCAATCGGGGAGCCTTCCTCTGATTTCAGGACTCCTACCTCAGAAACGGCCCATGGGGAGCCCTCCCATCTACATCCCCTTGAAGCCATTTCCTGGGAGCATGAGGAGCCGGGAGTCTTCCAAAGAGGTTCCAGAAGGGTTAATTGAGGCTCTCAGATTCTTTGCTTTTCCCGATCACGTCGCTGGTGACCAAAAATAGACCTAGAGCGTTGGCATCGCTCGTGTCTTGTTGTTAATTGTCTTGCTTTAGATGCAGATGTTTTTCACTCACAGACAGTGTTTTTTGAGGAATCGGAATACAAAATGTGCTGGTGTGGCATTTCTGAGCCCAGTAAAACTTTGATTAGTTTCAACAGCATTGCTGGGCTCGAGATAAACATCAAATCCCAGGAAGCAGTGGCCCTTTTGTCTTTCACCAGCTATAAAGTAACAAGACCTCTTTTAAGCAGGAGGGCCTGTGAAATCTGGCATTTTCTTTGTTTCTCCCAGGAGACTCATTTCTTTTAATGTGTTGGGGGATTTTTTTTTCTTTTCTGCCTACGCAAGGTGAAAACCAGGAATTACCAGTGAGATCCTCGGAAGGATGGGTTAGCAGCATGCTAGCCTGCACCAATCTGAGCTTATTTCTAACTACTGAGATCAGAAGTCACTTAACTAATAACCCCCCCAAAGTGTGGCACACAAGTTACCATGCTCTTTTGCAGCACATGTTCTCTGTCTTTCTGTCTTTGTCTTGGTTTCTCTGTTGTTAAATAGGTTCTCATAGGAGAAAGTTCACATTAATATAAGACTTTAAAATGTATTAATAATAATATTATGAGAGGTAGAGTAACAGTGAAAAAACAGCTGGTCTTGGTGTCAGGAAGACCTGGGTTCAAGTCCTGACTGAACAATCAATCAACAAACATGTATTAAGGATTTATTACTATTACTTAAGCATTTCTTTATAAGATTATAAGGAAAAGCAAAACTGTGGTCCTTTGCCCTCAATGAGCTCACATTCTAATGGGGAAGATATGCAAACTATGTTCATACAAGATATATATAGGACAAATCTGAGATAATCCACAGAAGGGAATATGCATTATTATTGGGGGAGCAGGAAAGGCTTCTTAAAGAGGATGGGATATTAGTTGAGACTTACAGGAAAACAGAAAAGCCTGGAGATGGAGGGGAGGAAAGAGAGCATCCCAGGCATGAGTAATAGTCAGTGAAAATGCAGAGTTTGAAGACTGAGTGTCTCTGACAGCGACTTTGTGACCCTGGGCAGATCACTTAACCTCCCAAACCTCCAGGAAACTCAACTAATCAATCAACAAGCATTTATTAAGTGTTTCCTATATGCCAGGCACTCTGCTAATTGCTACAGATACAAAGAAAAGCAGATAGATACATAGACAGATAGGTAGGCAGATAGATTGATACATAGATAGATAGATAGATAGATAGATAGATAGATAGATAGATAGATAGATAGATGACAGACAGGTAGATAGATAGGTAGATAGATAGACAGATGGACAGATACATACATACATACATACATACATGCATACATAGACAGGCAGTCAGGCAAACAGACAGACAGATAGACAGATAGATGGATGGATAGACAGATCAGATTCCTGCCCTCAAGGAGTTCACATTTTAATGGTAAAGACAAGATGCAAACAAGTAATTGTCTAATGCGCTTAAGTCACAGGGGAGGAACATCTGAACATTGCTTGAAGGAATTGAGTTGAACTAGCAACAGAAGTACTTCACCAAGATTTCTGACCCTAATGAAATCACGAGTAGGTTCCAACAAAACAATATTAGTAATAACCACTGAGTTTTATAGAGTAATTTAAGGTTCATAAAGAGCTTTTGATCCTTTTAAATGCTTTCCTTAAATTTGTGTGAAATAGGTCACATACCTTTTACTTCTCCCTCTCTTTGCTGGATAAGGAATCTTGGACTCAGAGTGGTCAAGCTACTTGTCCAGAGAAACACAGCTTGAAGTTTCAGAGCTGGGCCTCAAACCCATGTCCTCTAACAGCAGGACCAGCACGATTTCTCCAGGCAATATCTGAATGAAAATTGTATGGTAATCTGTGATCATGCTCTACTCACATGAACGATGGCAAATTGGGAGATTTATAAGACAAAACAATAAAAATTATAAACATATTGGCCCATGTTCATATGGCATTATGAGAACTTATTTGGAATACAAATAGGCGTATCTTGTCCCCAGAGTAGGTTACCTCATCTCAAATGACCTGGCAACAGCAATTCAGCATATACCCTGTATTGTAGCAGTGACAAGCTGTTATTCCTACACTCCAGAATGACATCAGAAATCTACTATTTTTATAGGAGAGTACTGTAGCAAAAGCACCATCAAAGTGTGGAATCTACTCAAAGAGCTGAATCAAGATGGAAAAAGAGCGAGAGAGAGAGAATGGGTAGAGGAGAGAGAGAGTGTGTGTGTGTGAGAGAAGCAGGGCGGGGAGAGAGAGAGAGAAAGAGAGAGAGAAAGACAGAGAGAGAGAAAGACAGAGAGAGATAGAGAGAGAGTGAGAGAAAGAAAGAAAGAAAGAAAGAAAGAAAGAAAGAAAGAAACAGAGACATAGAGAGATAGAGAGATAGAGAGATAGAGAGAAAGGAGAAGGAAGAGGAGGAGGAAGAGAAGGAGGAGGAAGAGAAAGAGAGAGGGTGAAGAAAAGGGATATAGACAGATACAGAGAGGGAGGGAAAGAGGGTGAGAGAGGGAGAAAGACAGAGACAGAGATGGACAGAGAAAGAGAGGAAGTCTGTGTGTGTATGTGTGTGCATGTGTGTGTGTGTGTGTGTGTGTGTAAGGGAGAAAGAGATACAGAGACAGAGATAGAATCACCTAGAGTTCAGATTTCTATAGCCAACAGATCGTCTAAGACCCAGTTTTCGTAAAGTATCTCAGAGCATTATGGAGTAACAGACAGAGTTATGGAATATAGTATATTCACATGCTACCAGTGCTTGTTGTCTGAAAACTCCAACATCAGATTTAAAAGCCTGTTTTAGTAGTTGTAGCTCAGTCTGCATCCCAGATATGATACCGCGAGACAATTGGCTGATGCTGTCAGAGCCGTTGTTCTACAAGCTGGTGATACTAAGGCATTTGGGGATGACTCGACCCCATCTGGAATTTCCTTCCCCACCCCAGTGTCAAGAGAGACACTCCTCAGCAATCTAGGGTTTCAGTCATTGTTCTATCATTTTTGAAGCTGCAGAGCACACTTTGTACACTCAATCTTCTGGCCAGAGCCTTCTTAAATTCAATCAGTGGAGAAGTACTAATGAGAAGAAGCAGATTCTTTTATCTTTTTTTCCTTCCCCCCTTTCCTCTTTCTCTTTCTCATTCCTCCTCTCCCTCCTTTCCTTCTTTCCTTTCTTCTGTTCTTCCCTCCCTCCTTCTTTATTTCCCTCTGTCCTTTAGTCTCTTTCCTTCTATCCGTTCATCTATCCATACATTAATTAAGCCACTATTTATTAAGTCTTGGTCCCTTTTCTATTATACTAGCATCCATTTGTAAAATGTTCAAATAAGGATCATAATTCTAGAGCTAGGAAGGACCTTTATTGACCATTTATACAATCTTTTCATTTTACAAATAAGGAAACTGAGGCCCAGATAGATGAAATGACTTGCTCATAATCACACAGATGATAAAATATCACAGAGAAGATTTGAACATGAATCTTCAAAATCCAGAATCGGGGAGCTTTCTGTGGACTCATGTTGCTTAAGAAAAACTTGAAAAGATGTGTATGAACTGATGTACGACAAAGAAATCACATAAGTAGTACAGTGGAGAAAGTGTTGGTCCTGGAGTCAGGAAGATCCAAGTTCAAATCTGACCTCAAACACTTAATGGCTGTGTGACCCTGGGCAAGTCACTTAACCTTGTTTGCCTCAGTTTCCTCATCTGTAAAAATGAGCTGGAGAAGGAAATGGCAATCTATTCCAATATCCTTACCAAAAAAAACCCTAAATGGGTCACAAAGAGTCAGACACAACTGAACAACAACAAAGAAAGTGGGACCAGGAGAAGTGTATTCACAATGACTACAACAATAAAAATGAAAATGATATTAAAAGGCAGCTAATGTCCATTTGCTTTCAATGAGTACTCCTAGTCCTCAAGATCAGGTGATTAAATACACTTGATTGAGAAATGGGGCACAATGGGTACATGACATCAAATTTGCTTAGCTTTTCTTTTCCAAGGAAGGATTAAATATTGAGGTTGAATGAATAGTCTATACAGAAATGACTGAGGTGTAAATAAACAAATTAATAAACGGATGAATGAATGAATTTGTAAACAGAAACAAAAAATAAATTAAAATTTTTAAAAATGATACGACAAAAATGATATTAATAAAATCTTCTTTGCAAATATGTTTGAGATAACATGTACTACTAGACCAGTCTAAATTGTCCTAAATTCATAAAGTGAGGTGAAGACAAGGCCCTCTGCCTTGAGAGCCACACTGGGGTAAACAAGACACACACATACACATATGCATCTTTCAATGAGACAGCTGACAAGAATAATAGTAAGGATCTCTCACTGTGTGTAACACTTCACAATTTACAAAGCACTTTCTTATGCATGACCTCATTTGCTCCAAAGCCAGATTTTCTGCAGCTTCCACTTTGAAACCTTGGTAATTAAAACCAAATCAAGGAACCTAAAGGAGATGGGTCTGGCTGAAGCAGCCAGATCCAGGGCAAATAAGACCCTCTCCTTCCAAAAAACTTCAGTTTCAAGGACAAAATCTTACTTAGGAAGCAGGAACAGACAATCAGATAGGAGATGAGGTATAGCAAGGGCCAAATTGTCAGAAAAGAAAACATTTCATTTAGTCAGTGGAGATTATTTTATTCAAAGGTAAAACAAACAAACAAAAATGGGCATCCATTCAGTTGTTAATAAATCTCATAACCCCACAATATATTGATTCAAGTAGACAGTAGAAAAAGCCCGAAACCTTACCTTGGGAAAGAAACACTGCCTGATTCCGCTCCCACTCCCCTCTTCCCTCAACACACACACACACACACACACACACACGTGAACACACATAAAATCAAGGGATCAGGGAAGTGTGCAGAAAAAAAAGCCGTAACTAGCACAGGGCAAAAAGAACGTTGCCTCAGGATGCTGACTTGGTGGGAGGCCGGGGAGGAGAACATGGTAAAAAGAAGTACTGAAAAAGGTGGTAGTGTCGGCAAGGCCAGTACACTGACTCGCCATAGCAGCTTGTACTTTTCTTCATAGTCCTCCACTGTTGGGGTACCTCGGCTGCCTCCACAGGGATCCTGTCATATGAGGTCAGCTTGCTCCAGTTGAAAAAAAAATCTTAGTTATGGCTGTGGTTTCATAGCCATGTTTTGATCAGTTTAGTTGATGCCTTTGTGAGGCAGGGGAGGGAAAAGCCCTCTCCTCTCTCTGCTTCATCAGGAACAACAAATAGGAGAAGGGCATCACATCTAAATTCCCTGGCTGCGTTGTACCAAATGAGGCCATAACTTGGGTAGTCAAGGGCTGATCAAGGCAAAGGTCACAAGGTCATCTCTGATTACTACATAAGAGCATTAGATTTGTCCCCAACCATTGCATCCCGTGGATGATCCAATCCAGGCTCCCATCTCTAATGGAGATACACCAGAGGACCTCTTCTGGAAGAATGAAACCAGAAATGGCTTCTTTGTCTTTGTCTTTATATCTGTGATGCACAGTACATAGTAAATGCTTAACAAGTGTTTCTTGAATTGTGCCAATTGCTCACTATCCTATCTTCCACAGATTTGAGGATTAGCTGTTAAAGTCAAATGTGTCACCAGATTCTTATACCATATAACACAATAGCCTCAAAATAGGTAGTTGACCTGATTATTATAACACATACCAAAAGAAAATTAAAAGAGAACAAGATCCTGTATCTTTTTCATAGCTAGAGTTAGGGGGAGAATTGTGAAGCAAACTAGAGTTGGAAGCAATGACAAAATGTAAAATAGATAGCTTCAATTACATGGACTTGGAAAGCTTGTAAACTGACAAAATCAATGCCACTAGTATAAGAAGGGAAGCTATTAATTAGAAAAAAAAAATCTTTGCACTGAATATCTCTGATATGGGTCTAATGCCCAACAGAAAGAGGGAACTAACACAAAAAATAAGATCAACAGCCACACCCCCAGTGAATGAGTCGTCCAAGCATACAAACAAATGGTTCTCAAAAGAAGAATTTCAAGCTATTCAGAACTATGTGAAAGATTGCTCACTAAAGCACTAAAATTAAGAGAAATACATGTCAAAACAGGGCTGAAGTTTCTCCTCACACCCAGGAAATTAACAAAAATGAAAAAGGATGGGAATAGTCAATGTTGGAGGGGTTGACAGAAAGACTGAAACATTGATACTCTGTTTGTGAAGTGGTGAATTGGTCCAACCACTTGGAAACAATTTAGAATTTTACTAAAGTGACTAAAATGTCCATACTCAATGATCTAGAGAGCCTACTGCTAAATATGTACTCCAAGGAGATCAAAGACAGTTCTACCCTTTGTGGTAGCAAGGAACTGGAAACAAAGCAGATGCTTATCAACTGTTGGGAAATAACTAAACAATATGTGATTTAATAAATATAATGGATTGTACCCTGCTTGAGGCATTTGTTAACACTTACCATGTGCCAAACATTATGTTAAATATTGGAGATCCAAATGCAAAAGCAAGGCAAATTCCTGCCCTCAAGAAGCTTATGTTCAAATAGGGGGAGATAACATATCAAGAACCTTATATTCTAGTAGCAGAGAAAATACATTTTGGGGATTAGTGGCCAGGGCTTTGGTCTGGAAAGTAATAGCAAAAGAAGTAAATTTACATACTATAGAAAAGTTAATTTTATTTTGGTTCAAGAACCAGAAAGTGAAAGAAGAAATTAGAAAAGGTAATACAAGTCAATGGCAAGGTGCCTAGAAGGCCAGAGAGTAGTCAGGTCTAGATGTATTGGGGTTATGAGGTAACCATCAAGACCTAGAGCACCAAGGCAGGAGTTTCACATGGAAACAAGAAATGGTCAGGAAGGTTTTGAGCACAACAACTACAGAGAAACATGGGAAAATTTATATGAACTGATGCAAAATGAAATCAGCAGAACTAGGAAAATAACATGTACAATCACTACAACAATGTAAATGGAAAGAACAAAAATGATAACAAAAGTCATGACAAGAAAAAAATTAGTAATAACCAAGCTTGCTCCCAGAGAAAAGAAAAGAAAATGTATTTCCCTGATTTCTTTGCATTGTTGCTTCCCATTAGGTTTATTTGATGTGCCAATAGATTTTTCAGAGCTGCTTTTTTTTTCTTTAAAAAAAGTGTTTCCAGTGGGGGGGGGGAATAGGAGGAGAATATGTTCAGAAATGAGGGAGATGTCTAAACAAAACAAAAACCAAGAAAAACATTTTTTAAATCAAGTATATTTTGAATTTAGCAAATCTAAGTAGTTCTCAATTTTTTGAAGGTGAGGACCACAGAACCACCAAATTTTAGAGATTGAAGGATACTCTTAGCAGCTATCTAGTTAAATCTATACTGTGACTAGGCCAAGGTTCACTGTTTCTCCACAACAGGAATTAGTTTACTCTCAAAGGCAACAAAGCTGTCTTTGGGATTTGACTGGCCTGTGCCTCCCTTGATATAGTTTCTTAGTTCCCAAAAAGCATATAAATCTCATGTGATCCCACATGGAATCAGGACCTCCTTCAACTTGGTGAATGCATAAAGACCACACAAGTCATTATGCCCTGCCCTGCTAGTCAGATAAATTCCCATATGGTAGCAAGGGGACTTCATCTAAAGGAGCTAGCTATGTGTCACTGAATCTTTATCGCTTATCCTTGCTCTGTTGGGGCAAAATAAACCTCATTTTGTTAACTCTTCAGTGACTTATGAGTGCATCTCAAAATAGAATATAAACTAACAGAGTGTTGGCATTAGGTTCACCCTTTAACACATAAAGAAATATCCTCTATAACTTGCCAGACAATTATCCATCTATCCTGCCTTTGAGACCTATAGAAGAACAGGTTAGATGAGGGGAGCTCACAGCCTCCAAAGCAAACCATCCCACTCTTGTACAGCACTCATTGTTAGGGAGTTTTTCCAGACATAAAGCAGAAATTTGTCTTTTTGTATATTCTACTCTGCTCTAGAATATCTGCCCCTTGGTGCCAAATGGAACAAGTATAATCCCTCTTCCACATGGCAGCCCTTCAAACTCTTTTTTGGCAATCAAACATAAAATAATAAATAAAAATAAAATGGTAGTAGTTTTCTATTAATATCCATTAGTGAGAAAAATATATGGTGGCAAAAAATGACTGTAAACCCTATACTACTTTCTAAGTAATTTTTATTTTATCAATCACAATAATGGGCATATACATTGAAACATAGTACTATAGACACATATTCAAAAAATATTTATTCATTTAACAGAAATAAATTACATATGATTTTGTAGGCAGTGTGGTTTAGTGGATGGAGGGCTGGTCTTTGAGTCAGGAAGTCATGGGTTCAAATTCTGTATCAGACACTTGTGTGACTCTGGCTAAGTCACCTTTCTTCTCTAAGACTTAATTTTCTCACTTGTAAAATGAGGTCAACAATACTACCTGCTTCAAAAGGTAAAGAATCAAATAAGATAACATATATAAAGTGCTTTGCAAACTGACTGAATGAATGTGAATATCATTATGAGTCATTGAATGAGATAGTGGCTAGCCAATGTTTTTAGCTTTCAGAGAATGGAAGTCAGGTTGGATAATTGATAACATAAAATTGTTGGCACAAAACCCATTATTCACAGTGCATGTTTAGTTGGAGCTAAATAAAGAACATAATGTGTTGTGGGCATATGCATTCGAGGAGCTTTTGTGATAACTTTGCTCAGCCCCCATATCAGTCAATAAGCATTTATTAAGTGTTTACTATCAGTCACTGGGCTAAGTGCTGGAACGTAAAGACAACAAAGAAACAGTCCCTGCCCTCAAGGAAATTATATTCCAATTGTATAGACAACATAAGCAATGGCATAAGATAACATATATAAGAATATATACACTATGTATGAAATGAATGCAAAGTAGTTTGGGGAGAAAGGGCATTAGAAGGTAGGGAGAAGGACATTAAGAATTCTAAGAAATGGAGACAAGGAGGAAGAACATTCCAGGTATGAGTCCTGCCACATACAAAGGCACAAAGAAAGAAAATGGAGTGTGTGCGTGTTAGTCAATCAATAAACATTTACTGAGTGCCCACCATGTGCCATGAACTGTGCTAAGCTCTGGTCATACAAAGAAAAGCAAAAGGCAGTCCCTGCCCTCAAGGAGCTCATAGTCCAATGAGTTAACAAGGCAATAAACACACAAAACAAGCTATATACAGGACAAATAGGAAATAACAGAGGCAAGGCACTAAAATCACAAGGAGTTGGGAAAGTATTCCTGTAGAGGGTGGGATTTTAGTCAGGACTTTAGGGAAGCCAATAGCCAGGATGAGGAGGGAGAGCATCCAGGCATGGGGAACATCCAGAGAAAATGCCAACAAAGAGATATTGTATCATGGCGGCCAAGAGGCTAGTGTCACTGGATTGAAAAAATATATGGCGCAGTATAAGATGTAAGAAGACTGGAAAGGTGTGTGTTGGGGAGGGAGTAGAGTGGGTGTAGATTACGAAGAGCTCTGAATGCCAGAGACTTGCATTTGATCATGGAGGTGATGGGAGTTTATGTAGCCACTGGAGTTTATGTAGCTTAAGGTGATAAGTTCAGACTGACACTGTAGGAAAATCACTTTGATGGCTGAATGGAGAGAGGATGGGAATGGGCAGAAACTTGAGGTTGGCAGACCTACCAGGAGGCTATTGCATAATCCAGGTAAGAGCTAATTAGGGTCTGTAACAGGTTAGTAACAGTATCAAAGGAGAGAAATGGCCGCATCTGAGGGGTTGCAAAGGTGAAATCAACTGACCTTGGCAACGATTGGATTGAGACATGAAAGATAATGGGGGTTCGAGGGTAATGCCCAGGTAGTGAGTCTAAGGGACTGAGAGGGTGGTGTTGCCTTTGCCAGTAATAGGGAAGTTAGGAAGGTAGAGGGTTTAGAGCGAAAGGTAATGAGTTCAGTTTTGGAGATGTTGAGTTTAAGATATCTATTGGACATCCAGTTTGAGATGTCTGAAAGGCAGTCGGAGATGCATCACTGGAAGTCAGTAAAGAGGTTAGGGCTGGATACATACAGGGTGTCCCTAAAGTCTGGACACATAGGAAAAATGTATATTTTGAAATATTTGGAATATTTACAGACCTTAGGCCCCTTGACTTCTTTTGCTGGAGTATGCTAAAGAAGAAGGTGTCCTCAATGAAAATCACAGATGCAACATACTTGATTGAACACATAAAGAGTCAATGTGCTAAAATTGATGGCAATGTGGAGTTATTGCATCGAGTTCATGAGAATCTTGCAAAGCACATCAACCTGTGCACCACAAATGAAGATGTTATTTGTTAATATTCCAATTAAATAAAGACGTTGTGGAAAAATTTCATTCATCTCATTTCTTGAAAATATGCATTTTTGCCTATGCGTCCAGATTTTAGGGACACCCTGTAGATTTGAGAACCACCAGCATAGAGATAATAATTAAATCTATTGGAGCTAATGCGATCACCAAGTGAAACGGTGCAGAAGGAGAAGAGAAGAGGACCAAGAAGATGCCCTGTGGCGCATCTGAAGTTGCAGGGTTTGATCTGAAAATAAGGATTCAGCAAAGGAGACTGAGGAAGGGTTAGATAGGTAGAAGAAAACCAAGACAGAGTAGTATCCCTAGAGAGAAGAGAGTACCGAGCAGATGTGGGTAATCAGCAGTGTCAAAGACTGCAGAAAGTAAAGAAGAATGAGAATTGAGAAAAGGCCATTAGGTTGGTCAATTAGGAAATCAGTGGTAACTTTGGAGAGAGCAGCTTCATGAGGTCAGAAGCATGAAAGAAGATGGCAAAAGTGTGGCAAAAAAAATTCTGAGTGATAGGAGATGAGAAAGAGAGGAGAAGAGAGAGCTCACATGAAGTGGACTCTCAGTTTAGAGGGTAGGGGAAGGAAAGCCGGAAGAGGTTTGAGAAGGGATAAAAAGGTTTGGAAGAGCTGCTGTGGAGAGTGCATTAGTGAGCTGATAAGGGATGTTTGTCTTTTGTTTGCTTTGAGTAATTCAACTATTTCATTGAATCTTGCTAAGTGCTAAGCCCCAGGCCCAAACTCCTATTAGGTGTAACATTAACATTATTATGTAATAGTAATTAAGGTGGGACATTTTGCTTTTCTTCTCTTAAG
>JAQQSZ010007825.1:0-13206 GCA_028646595.1 Phalanger gymnotis | reverse complement strand
GCACAGGATTGAGGTATCAGTATCTCTCATGCATTGTTAAAACAAATAACAGAGGAGTGTTGTATCTGCCAATTAGAAAAAGAACGAACTCTTCCTAGGATAGTAACTGGAGAAAGAGCGAAGGGAAAAATTCCAGCCCAAATTTGGCAGATAGATTATATTGGCCCACTACTCCAGGATAAAGGATGTAAATATGTATGTACATGTGTTGACACCTATTCAGGTGTAGTAGTGGCTTGTCCTTATAAGGACGCAACTCAGAAAAACACCTGTGAAGCCCTAGATACTGTAAGTTTATACTATGGAACCCCAATGCAGATTCAAAGTGATAATGGGTCGCATTTCAAGGGCAAAGAAGTGAAAAGATATTGTGTATTGAATAATATCAAATGGATATATCATATTCCATATTATCCACAAACATCTGGGCTAATTGAAAGAATGAATGGATTGTTGAGAGAACAGTTGAGAAAATTAATCTCTAATAATTCATATCGACATTGGAAGGATAATTTGCCGGAGGCAGGAACTGCGAGGCAGGAAGTTGCGGAAGCAGAGCTGACCCGTGTGTAGACCCAGGAGTGACAGCAAGAACTTGAGGCCAGTAAAAATGATTTGGCTAAATAATATCTTGTTTTTCTGTGTTCTGTTATCTCTAAGTTACTTGCAGGCGAAGCATGGCTAACTGAAGAACTCCAGTAGAAATCATGGAGTTATACCACAGGCACAACTTGAATGACACCTTAGATATCTTGGGAGCCCAGACTGAGAGCTGAAGGAGACCTTAGTGGTCTTCCAGTCCAGCCCCCTCCTTTTACAGGGGAAGATACTGAGACCCAGGCATGGGATAGGTGACCTGCCTAAGATCACATGGCCAGTAAGTGGTGGATTCCATCAGGGTTGAACCCTTGTCCTTTGACCCCAGATCATGCTGCCCCATTGCCCAAATGGGGAAACTGAGGCTTAGATTGTTTGTCTAGTAAGTGGCAGAGCCAGAGTTTAAACCCTGTCATCTGACTACAAATCCAGCATTCTTTCACTAGATCATACTGCCCTGATACAGATCCCTTGTCCAAATGGGGAAATCAAAGCCTAGAAACATTTTAAGTGATCTGCCCTAGTTTACAAGGTAGTAACAGAACTGAGAAAAATAGTAGTAATAATAATAACAAGAACAACCACAACCACAACAGTGACAACAATAATAAAACATGTTTCTATGGTGCTTTAAGGTTTGCAAAGTACTTTCCATGCATGATTTCATTTGGCTAGATAATCTAGGGTCTCCTGACTCTATCCAGCAAAATTAGGTCAGATAAAGCCTTTATTAAGCAGTTAACATGTTCCAGGCATAGTGGTAAAAGCAGGGAATACAAACAGAGGCAAAAAGAAAACTCAATAGTCAAGAAACTTAATGTTCCAAAGGAGAGCTTTCAAATTCTGTACCAGGGATGTACCCTGTAACTGGTGACTGGGCCCCAAGTCAGATAACCTCAGCCATCTAATAAGAAGGATCGAAATTTTGTTGGTGGAGGCAGTAGCTAATACTCCAATGAAATCAGACCCTGAAGTCACATCGCTACAGAGTAGATACTTAGATAGATAGATAGACAGACAGATAAGCAGACCCATGGAAACACATAGATGGACAGACAGACACACAGATAGGTAGATAGAGATGATATTAATCAAACTATCAACAAGCATTTATAAAACACCTACTATGTGTCATTTCCTATCCTTTACAGATATTGCTAACCTGTATAGATACCGATTTTGGAAAATTAGTTGCACAAATGTTTATAAAGTGCCTATTATTTGCAGGGCACTAGAGTGAAGAAAAGTTATTTAATGGAATTTAACATGTCACCTTCCAGGGAGTGGTAAAGCACTGTTTTCCTATGTTTCTTCATGGCATGCCCTCCCATAAACGCTAGTGTGTGTGTGGTCTTTGTGGGCTCATTGAGGTGCAGCATCCAGATCACTGCTTTACCCAAAGAGGTTCGGGCTAGATGAGCAATGCTGGATATATTGATTTACTGAATTTTCAATTAGTGCATGGGGTTATCTTCAAAGCTCAGAAGATTTTATCTCACTGGAAACCTGGGGTTTAACCCTGATTGTGTCCCCAGAAGCAAAGAAAACCTCCTGCAAAGCCTGAATATTGTGTGCTTGGATCTGGCACCTTCTACCAAGCAGGTTTCTTTTCCTTTTTTCTTAGAAATTTAACAATGAACCTAGGAGTTCAAGAACACTCTCTAGTCCTTCAGTTTCCTCGGAAGTATCCCAAGGTTCTTCAGACATTATGAGGCATTCCACTTGCTTTTGTTCTCTTTTCAAATACAGTATTCTTTCTTTGTTTTTTTTTTATTTTCTAGGGCATTAAGGAAGTTTTGTGTGTGGTGTGCATTATTGTTTTATTATTTTCTAGAAAGGATCATCACATATTTTTAAAATTTTTTTTAATTATCAATTTTTTTCTTCCTTCTACTTCCCCCCAATGGAAAAAATGTAGCTTATTACATTTATTACATAAATATAGCCACGCACAACATATCTGTGTTATCTGTATCCCCTAAACGTGTCTCATTCTGTAAATTTTTCCATCACTTCTCTTTGTCCTGAGGTAGACAGCATTCTACAACACTGGCTCTCTGGAATCACGGTTGTTCATTATGTTGATCAGTGTTCTTAAATTTTTCAGAGTGGTACCCAAGCTGAGCCTTCAGTAGTTTCAGTCATGTTTGACTCTTCTTGACCCTGTGTGAGATTTTCTTGGCAAAGATACTAGCGTGGTTCTTCCAGCTCATTTTACAGATGAGGAAAGTTAAGTGACTTGCTGGTGAGTGTCTGGAGGTGGATTTGAACTGGTGAAGATCAGTCTTCCTGACTTCAGTCCTGGTGCTCTATCCATTGCGCCACCTACTGCCCTTGATATATTGAAATATCACTAAACACATACACACACACACATACATACACGTGCATGAACACACATTCATTTATTCAGTTGATTCAATTATGTCCCACTCTTCCTGACCCCATTTTGGTTTCTCCAGCTCATTTTGCAGATGAGTAAACTGAGGCAAATAGTGTTAAATGATCTGCCCAGGGTCACACAGCTAGTAGGTGTGTGAAGCTGGATTTGAACTCACTAAATTGGATGAATCTTTCTGACTCTAGCCCAGTGCTCTATCCATTATGGTGCCAACTCATTGCCACCTTGCCGAGGATGTCAAAGATCCAAAGAAGCAGAGATGGAATTGGAATTAGAGAGGGGGTGTCTAGTTCAGGGAACATCTAGTAACCCATTTGGGTGGAAAGTAGATTTGATGAAAGAGTATAATATGGCATAAATCTGGGAAACTTGGTGGGTGCCAGATTAACAAGGGCTCTAAATCCCAGGATGAGTAGTCTGTTTCTTGCCCTCGATGTAAAGGGGAGTCACTAGCAGATTTTGAGTTGGAAATGACATCATAAGACCTGGGTTTTATAGAGATTGTTTTGGCAGATGTGTGGAGAATGGACTGGAGGCAGTGAGACAAGTTAGGAGGCATTGGAATGGTCTAGGTGAGAGTGATGAGGGCCTATAGTAAACTCTTTGAATAACAGACCAACAGGGAACAGAAGTACAGAGTTAGGACTCCACTCTGTGTTCAAGATGAGGCCTGTTTTAAACACACATTCCAGTTGTGATGGAATTTTGTAGATATAATCATAGGAAATACCTCACTTTGAATAAATATGGTATGGATGCCCTCAAAGGGCAAGACAAATAAGTCAGAAGGACTTCTGAAAATGAACATAGAGGTTACGCATGAGACCAAACAGGCCATCCCAGAAATCAGATCTTTTTGAACCAGGACACCTCTTTGAACCAGCTCAGGGAAGGCCATTGTTCCCACGATACTGGTTATGGCTGAGACTCCACTCAGAATTTCGAGCACTGAGTCACTCAGACCTTAACCGTTTGTACATCTAGTGGGGATATACACAAGGCTCAGGACAGTTACACAGGGGAATGCAAGATCCACACCAGCCAGGAACACTGGTTGGTTACTGTGGGAAACCCATCCATCCCCAAAAGTACAGAGTTAATACCTCTCATTTGCTTCTGTCTTCTGCAGCAATGATAATCCAGTCTCTTTGAATTGCAACCCCAGTGGAAATGCTAGCCAAAGTTGCAATATTTTTGATAATAATGACAAGGTTGTAGCTGGATGGAAGAATCCATACATTGTATATGGTCAGAAGCTCGATCTTATGTAAGAAAACCGTCATCTGGTTAAAGCTCTATATGACAACTGAACCATTCTGTACAACCAGAGATGTCTGGACCACTATAGGCCTCATACTTTTGTCCACTCAGTCTCCAGGAGCAACAGAGAATCTGCTACCACCAGCCCATAAACAGTAGGTAAGAACAGATTGTTTCCATGGAGATGAACCAGAAACACAGACACTTCAGATGTCACACCCAAACCCCTCAGATGGATGGAGCAGGAGAAAGGCAGAGAAGGATCCTACAGAGGCAACATCCTTTCTGGAAGAGCCACAGCATCGGCCTCGAGAGTCTTGGTCAGTGGCCACAGTCATCTCCCTCCAGGTTCATTTCCCTTTGGCGTCATCCACCCTTAATGATGTTTGGCGCTTGTTTGATTGTTAATTGGAGTGACAGGAAATGAAGACAATATCACTAAAAGTGCCACAGGCTTGCACAAAAGCACACCAGGAAATGAAAAACACACCCCTTATTCTCATTCATTTTTCCTCCCAGACTTTGCTATCACTGTAACTGAAATTAGAAAACTATAGGCTTATCTGGGGCTACTTGGGCAGGCACCAAAATGTTTACAGGGAGGGTGAGCTAAGTGGCACAGTGAGTAGAGCATAGGCCATGGGGTCAGGAGGATCTGAGTTCAAATCCTGCCTCAGACACTTGACATACTTACTAGCTGTGTGACCTTGGGCAAGTCACTTAACCCCAATTGCCCTGACTTCCCACCTGCAGGAAAAAAAAAAAAGGTTTAGAGGGATGATTGCCAGGCTCCAACCTATGGGCTAAAATTGTATGGGAGAAAGAAGCCTGGGAGCAACAGGAAGCTCAAGGAGGAACAAAGAGAAACAATTCTTATGAGGAGGAAAAGGAGTTGTCTAAAGAAACTGCATGTGCATGCACAGGGACCACATACATTGACTTAGAGTTTACTTTCCTGGAGGGTTTAACTTTTTTAAAAAATTGGAATTTAAACAACAAACGAATGACACATTTCCATATAAAAGTTATATGTGAAACTATGAATCTCTAAAGCATATAGTAAATTCAAGATGTTATTTTCAAAGCTGTCCTATGCTTTCTATTCTATTCTACTCTATTCATTTAAAAAACTTTTTTGGTGATCCTCTTTTCTTTTTTGCACCATTATCACTAGACACCCCCCCCCACAATACCCTACCAAATAAAAATACAATTCTTGTAACGAATAAGCTGGTTCAAGCAAAACAAAATCACACATTTGCCAGTCCAAAAAAATGAAGGCCTCATTCTGCACCTTGGGTTCACCTGTCTAGAAGTGGGTGATACGCTTTATCAGTGGTTCTATGGAATCATGAATGGTCATTCCACTGATCAGCATTCTTTTTTTAATAAATTGTTTGTTTTTATATCACATATATTTCCTTCTCTATCCATCTCCATCATCGGAAAGCCATTCCATATAACAAAATAGTTATATGGAATAATTCTATTCTATATAACAAAGCATCTGAGGCTTTTTTTCCATGTTTGATGTTTTCAGGAAGTCCAACGAATCTTAGATTATTTCTCCTTAACTTTTTTTTTTACATCAGTTGGTTTTTGATAGAAGAGACCTTACAGTTTCTTACATCTTTTCAGTGTTTTGAACATTTCATAATTTCTTCTTGTGTTATGAAGTCATTGGTCTCTGTCTAGTCTAATTTTCAAGGGGACTGGTACTTGAATAAGGTTTTATAACTCCTTTGTTAAGTTGTTGATTCTTTTCCTATTTTTCTCTAGATTTCTTATTCACTTTTACTTTCTTTCCCCTAGAGCTGGCACATCATTTATAATAACATTTTTAAAACCTCACTTAATTTTTCTGCACATTCCAAAATAACTTGTAACAAATCTGTTATTTTCTTTGAGGTTTGTTTGTGCATGATGTAGAATTATTCTCTTCTGGCTTTTTGTCTTGAATATCCATGGCTCCATACTGTTTCTTTATTATCAATGTTTTCTTCTGTTTGCTCATTTTCCAGCTTTATTTCCTAATTGGGACTTTGTAGTAGGACCAGACTCTGTGAACTTCTGGAAGGAATGGTGGGGCTTTGATTGTCCTTATTTCTATTATCTGGGGTCTGTGTAATGAGCATTGTGTCTTCAAGGACCTTAGTGGTTCTGGCCAACAATCTGTGTAAGGGTGGTCTGAGCAAGGGTGGTCTTATATAGGGCAGATCCTTATTGGTTTTTTCCTAGTACTAGTTCCTGCACTAGTTCCTCCCTCACACTCTGTCAGTGTCAGAGTGACAGAGCTATAAGATACAGGCATCACTGGCTAGACCCTAATCTGGGTTCTTTTCTCCCTGCCTCCTCCCTGAACACTTTTTATACTCTTTTATCCTCTTTATTCTGGCTATACAACCCAGATATCTGAGCCTTTTTGTAATTTTGGGAAGTAAGCTCCAGGATTTCCTGGCCACTCCATGGTCACCAAGCTAAAAGGCTTCTGAACACTGTACTCCCCAGCCTGGCTTTTCTGGTTGGACCTACTTCCCCTGGATTTGTGTCTATCTCTGTATAGACCTGGGTTGGCAAAATGTACTTACTATAGTTTTTGGGTTTCTTGATCATTACTTGGTCGGGGCTCTTTTTGAAAATCTTTGCTGGAGCTTTTGTGAGAGCCATGGGTGTTCCACTGCCACTCACTCTGCCATCTTGAGGAGTATTCTCTGAATTAAATTTTTAAAAGACACAGAGAAGATCCAAGCAAAAAGAATATTAAGGGTTGCTTTTACGGTGTTTTATGAGGCCCCTCCTAAGGGGGGTGGTGCTAATTCTATAGCTCATCCTGTAACTTGAGAGCAGCCTTAAGTCATTTTTCCCTTATCTTGAAATACCATAAAAAGTCTCCTTAATTTGTACCAAAATAATTGCTTTTGTCTGCCTTGTCCTGTGTCCCCTCTGTCCTCTTTATCCTATCCTTAGTCTTTAATCTGTCTGCCTCCTGTCCTAGTCTTAATCTTTAACTACTATAAAACCCTAAAAACCTTATCCTGGACCATAAAAAATTCCTTTTATCTCTCATCCTGTGTCATAAAATTCTTTCTTATCCTGTCCTTAATATTTAACTATCACAAACCCTAAAATCTATAGGCTGTATAGCTCCCTGTCAGGATTTTGCTATATAAACCTGGTTTTCCCAAATATCAGGGCCTCAATTAGCTTTTTTGCTAAAAGGTCCACGTGCTTTTCACATTAATAAAGCTCCTGATGGCTAAAGGGAACATTTGAGTGATGAATTCTTTCACATCTAAACCCTATTCTCTTGAATCTGACCTCTGCACATCTGCTTTGGACAATTGCTCCTAATGACCAGAGCTCCCAACTTTTGTGATTTTCTGTCCTTTTTGAAATTACTCATGAAATGACTTTTCCCAATTGAACAACCACGACCAACTCTCCTCTGCCCTTTAGGTTTTTGGTCTCACCAGTCCACCGTCTCACCATACTCTGTCTCTGTCTTCTACCTCTAAAGGTTGGGTCCTCCCAAGAATCAAACTTTTCCCCTTTCATTGATCATTCTACTCCTATCTCATTTGTAGCATTTATCATTTCTTAACTTCCTAGGACATTCTTTTCCTCTCTGACTGAAGTTATTTCACCATGGAGAAATTACAAAGGGGCTATGTTCTTGTATTTCTCAAGTCAAGTCAATGGGCCTTAAGTCCTTATTAGGCCCTGTACTAGGCACGGGGTTACAAAGACACACCAGTATTAATGTGAATATGGTGCTTCACAGTGTCAGTCAAGGAAGCATGGATTATAGGCTCACTATATGTCAGACACTATTTCAAGTGCTAGGGATACTAGGAAAGGCAAAAACACTCCCTGTACTTGATGTGCTCATAGTTTAGGCAGGGGAGACACCATAGAAATACCTCAGTATACATGAAATTGGATGGGATATTGATCCATAGTTGTCTTCATATACAAGTAGTCCCTGTAGGTGGATCATAGCAGGCATGGAGGGGGAGTAAAGTGTCAGAAAATTGGACAAATAAGAAGGAAAATCAGTAAACTCTCATGGAGTAGAAGCTTGTGTAGAGAAATTTCACCTTCTCTGTTGGGGCAAGTTCCCTGCCAGTCATTGATTGCTTGGCTCATTGAGACTTCCCCTATTGACTCAGGGCAGATGGAAGAGGCATCTCTAGCTAAGGAGTAGCTTTGGAAGAGATTAGGGGTGGCCTCTGATGTGAAAACCCTTTTGTTTCAGAACAAAATTAAGTTACAGAAACCTTTAAGGAAGCCATATGGTGGACCCAAGGCCAAGGACAGAGGTCTTTGAGATTGCCTTACCTTGCTAGGAATGGACTTTGTCATCTCATTTTCCAGGAGGGAAGGTGAGTGGGTGTCTTGATCCCAGGCTGACTGTTTGTTTTCTCTGTTTACCTAATCCCTTCTATATGCTTTCTCTCTGTAGATAATTCAGCCATTCAAAAACTTTATGGCCTGCCAAGCAGCCTACTGTTCAAGGGTAGGGGTTCTGAAGCCCCATTCCACTTTGGAGATGTTCATCTTTAGTCCATCTTGCCCATGCAGAATCCAGGGTGCTTCCCTCTTTCTTGTCTATCCATCTCTCTGTTTCTGTTTAAACAGTGGCCAGTGTTTGAAGGGGAAGAGAATGGAGTTGCTGGAGGTGGATGGAATGCTATCAGAGCTGGGCAGTCAGCATGGTCAAGCTTTTGAAACTAAGCACAGGTAAGTGGAATACTTGCCCATGAATATGGCCACAAGTCTTCCAATCCAATCCAATAAGCATTTATTAAGCACCTACTATATTTAGGTAAGGCACTGTGCTAAGCCCTAGGGAAACACTTAATAAAAAGAAAAAAAAACAATTCCTGCCCTCAAGGAATTTACACTCTAATGGGGGTGAGGTAGGGAGAGAACACAAAAAGGGGGCAAGAAAGGTATGGAGCGACCAGAGGATACCTGGTGCAGAGGCATCTTGTTCCGTGGAGTTGAAGGCAGGCAGAGCAGCAATGCAGAGTGGAGGCACAATTCTCAGGGAATGCCTCTCAAATCGTCTGGCCAGTGCCAGGACATTATATTTGAGTTCTGTTCTAGAGTGAGGCCCCAAGGACTTAGGAAGGTGCTTATGGGCATTTTCCTTTTGTGATTCTACCATAGAAATGCTTAGATTCTGTAGGGAAGCAGGAATAAGCTTCTAATTCACAAAAGATCCTCATAAGCGAAGAATTTTTTTTTTTGCAATTGTTCAGTCATTTAGTTATATCCAAACTCTTCAAAAAGCATTGGCTTTATTTGTACAAAAATATTTTGATTTGACATAATCACAATTATCCATTTTGTATTTTGTAACATTCTTTATCTCTTGTTTGATCATAAATTCTTCCCTTCTCCATAAATCTGACAGGTAAACTATTCCTTGCTCTCTCAAATTGCCTATAATGTCAGCCTTTATTCCTAAATCATGTACCCATTTTGACTTTATTTTGGTATATGGTGTAAGATATTGTTCTATGCCCAGTTTCTGCCATACTGTTTTCTAGTTTTCCCAGCAGTTTTTGTGAAATAGTGAATTCTTAGCCTAGAGGCTGGATTCTTTGGGTTTATCAAAGGGTAGATTGATAAAGTTGGTGACTACCGAGTCTTGTGTACCTAACCTATGCCACTGATCCACTACTCTATTTCTTAGACAGTACCAAGTAGTGTTGATAACTGCTGCTTTATAATCCAGTTTAATATCTGATATGGCTAGGCCACCTTCCCTAGCATTTCTTTTCATCAATTCCCTTGATATTCTGGACCTTTTGTTATTCCAGATGATTTTTGTTGTTATTTCATCCAGCTCTGTAAAATAATTTTTGGTAGTTCAATTGGCATGGCATTGAATAAGAAAATTAATTAAGGCAAAATTGTTGTTTTTATTATATTAGCTCAGCTAAACCATGAGCAACTGATGTTTTTCCATTTATTTAGGTCTGACTTTATTTGTCTGAAAAGTGTTTTGTAACAGTGTTCATGTAGGTCAAGGGGTTGTCTCAGCTGGTAGACTCCCAGATATTTTATAGTGTCTACAGTAATTTTAAATTGAGTTTTTCTTTCTATCTCTTGCTGTTGGGCTTTGTTATTAAACTATAGGAATGCTGAGGATTCATATGGGTTTATTTTATATCCTGTCACTTTGCTAAAGTTTTTTTTTTATTATTTCAAGCAGTTTTTACCTTGATTCTCTAAGTAAATCATCATATCATCTGTAAAGAGTGATAACTTATTTTCTTCTTTGCCTATTCTAATTCCTTCAATTTCTTTTTCTTCTCTTATTGCTACAGCTAACATTTCTAGTACCAAATTAAATAATAGAGTGATAATGGACATCCTTGTTTCACCCCTGATCTTACTGGAAATGCATCTAGCTTATCCCCATTATATCTAATGCTTGTTGAGGTTTTAGTTAGATGTTACTTATAATTTTAAGGAAGACTCCATTTATTCCTACGTTTTCTAGTGTTTTAATAGGAATGGTTGCTGTATTTTGTCAAAAGCTTTTTCTGCATCTATTAAGATAATCAGATGGTTTCTGCTAGTTTTGTTGTTGATACGATCAATTATGCTGATGGTTTTCCTAATATTGAACCATCTTTGCATTCCTGGAATGAATCCTACCTGGTCATACTGTATTATTCTTGTGACAAGTTGCTGCAATCTTTTTGCTAATATTTTATTTTAAAAAATTGCATGTATATTCATTAGGGAAATTCGTCTATAATTTTCTTTCTTTGTTTTGACTCTTCCTGGTTTGGGTATTAGTACCATATTTGAGTCATAAATGTATTTGTTAGGACTCTTTCATCTGTTTTCCCTAATAGTCTATAAAGTATGAAATTAATTGCTCTTTAAAAGTTTGATATAATTCACATGTAAATCCATCTGCCCCCTGAGATTTTTTCATAGAGAGTTCATTGATGGCTTGCTCAATTTCTTTGTCTTTTTAAATTTTTTTTTCAATTAAGATTTTTTTATTTTTAGTTTGCAACATTCAGTTCTGCATGATTTTGAGTTCCAGATTTTCTTCCCCCTGCCAAGAAAGCATGGAATCTGACATATCTTCTACAAAAAAAACTTTGCATTAAACTTATTTATACAATAGTAAAGTTGTAAAGGAGAGTTATGACGAATGGAGTGAGTCATGAGAAAGAAGAAACAAAAACAAAAGAGAAAAAAAAGAAAAAAAGAGAGAGCAAATAGTTTGTCTCAATCTGCATTCAGACTCTTTCTCTGAATGTAGATAGCTCTCTCCATCATGAGTTCTTTGAAGTTGTCTTTGCACATTGAATTACTGAGAAGAGCAAAGTCTACCAATGTTACTCAACAGAGAATCCATGTATCCATGTATAACGTTCTCCTGGTTTTACTAAGCTCACTCAGCATTATATCATGTAGATTTTTCCAGGTTATTATGAAGTCCGTATCTTTCCCATTTCTTATAGCACAAAAGTATTCCATTAAATTCATATACCACAATTTGTTCAGCCTTTCCCCAATTGTTGGACATCCCCTTGATTTCCAATTCTTTGCTACCACAAAAAGAGCCGCTATAAATATTTTTATACATATGGGTCTCTTTCCCATTTGTGTGATCTCTTTGGGATACATCCCTAGAAGTGGCAACGCTGGGTCAAATGGTATGCACATTTTCATAGCCCTTTGGGCATAGTTTCAAATTGCTCTCCAGAATGGCTGGATCAGTTCACAACTCCACCGGCATTGTAACAGTGTTCCAATTTTCCTACATCCTCTCCAACATTTATTATTTTCCTGTTTTATCATGTTAGCCAATCTGACAGGAGAGATGTGGTACCTAAGAGTTGTTTTGACTTGCATTTCTCTTATCACTAGTGATTTAGAGCATTTTTCATATGCCTATAGAGATCTTTAATTTCTTCCTCTGAAAACAGCTTGTTCATACCCTTTGACCATTTCTCAATTGGTGAAAGACTTGTATTCCTATAAATTTGCCTTAGTCCCCTGTAGAGTTTACAGATGAGGCCTTTATCAGAGACACTAGTTGTAAAAGTTTTCTCCCTATTTTCTGCTTCCCTCTTAATCTTTGTTGAATTGGCTTTTTTATACAAAAAGTTTTCAATTTAACATAATCAAAATTATCCATTTTGCATTTTGTAATACTCTGTATCTCTTGTTAGGTCATAAATTCTTTGCTTTCCCATAAATCTGAATGGTAAACTATCCCTTGCTTTCCCAAATTGCTTATAGTATTAGTCTTTATTCCTAAATCATGAACCCATTTTGACTTTATTTTGGTATATGGTGTAAGATATTGGTCTACGCCTAGTTTCTGCCCTACCATTTTCCAATTTTCCCAGCAGTTTTTGTGAAACAGTGAATTCTTAGCCAGGAGCTAGATTCTTTGGGTTTCTCAGAAAAGTAGATTGCTATAGTCATTGAGTACTGTGTCTTGTGTACCTAACCTATTCCACTGATCCACGACTGTGTTTCTTAGCCAGTATCAAGTAGTTTTGATGACTACTGCTTTATAGTACAGTTTAATATCTGTTATGGCTAGGCCACCTTCCCTAGCATTTCTTTTCTTTTTTTTCTTTTATTTTTATTCAATATTTTAGTTTTTAACATTGATTTCCACAAGATTATGAGTTACAAATTTTTTCCCATTTCTACCCTCCCCCCCATTCCAAGATGGCATATATTCTGATTGCCTCATTCCCCAGTCAGCTCTCCTCTCTTTCACCCCACTCCACCCCCATCCCCTTTCCCCTTACTTTCTTGTAGGGTAAGATAGATTTCTATGCCTCGTTCCCTATACATCTTGTTTCCCAGCTGCATGCAAAAAACACTTTTTTAAAAAAATTTTTAAGCATCTGCTTTTAAAACTTTGAGTTCCAAATTCTCTCCCCTCTTCTCTT
>JAQQSZ010007824.1:0-13206 GCA_028646595.1 Phalanger gymnotis | reverse complement strand
TGTGTAAATTAATTCAATGCCAAGTTATACATGGAAGTTATATGGGATTCCATGCCATCTCGGGGAGGGAGTGGGGGAGGCAGGGAAAGAAAATCTGGAACTCAAAATTATGTGGAACCATGTGTTGCAAAATTAAAATTAAAAATAAAAACAAAAAAAATGCCTCCTGGATTATATCCTGGGCTTCAGGAAAGAGGGTTGGTTGAGCTGCCCTGGGACCAGGTCTCAGAAGAGAAATCTGGGGTCTGGGATATGCAAATAACACCTTCAGAATTCTGAGCTCAGCATCTGCCTGAATCTATTTATGCACTGTGAATGAGAAATCATTGATATCTGAGGAAATATTATTAGTAAATATGATGGGCCCAAAGAAGTAGAAGAAAGTCTATGCTAGACTTACTATGCTTATATAACTATAGAGTCCAGAACAGTTTCCAGGATCATCTAGTCAAACTCTCTTATTTTTCAAATGAATAAACTGAGGCCTAGAGTTGTGTCACTCCTAGGAATGTCACACATAGGGAAACTAAGTGAACATTAGCAATTTAAACACAGGATTAAAACTAGGCTTTAAACACAGTCCCCTGTCCTGCAAATCCAGTGTTTTTTTTTTTCTCATCCAACTGTGAGAATCAATTATTTTAAGATTCTACTCCAATGATTCTTCATCTTTTTTTTTTTTATCATTGAACACTTTGACAGTTATATGGTGAATCTTAGGCTTCCTTTCTCAGAATAATTCTTTTTAAAGTATAAAATGACATACTTAAGGTTAAAGAAAAAAAAATAGGTGCAATTATATGGAAATAAATTATAAAAATAAATATTTTTGAAGATTACGTTCATGTACCCTAGACCAAGACTGGTGTTCTACCATTTATGGTTTTTGATTTAGCTTCTTTTATCAACCCTTCAGGGGAGATGGAAGCCATGGAGCACCTTCAGAATCATTGGAGGAAAAGCCATTTACCTTTGGCACGTCGTATCCAGCCACTATAGTATCAACCGTGGCCAACCTGACCACGTTGAAAGGAAAAATATCACCCATTCTCTGAACTTCATGAACAGCTGCATTAGTGTAGGGCATGATCTCCTTATCAGCCATGGTGGGTTGCCTGGATTGGCCAATCACGCTGTCAATTTCAGCTTGTATTTTGCCTTGAAATAAGAAAAGGTTAAGGATAATTTATCTAACATTGCAGTAGTTGACTTCAGTCTTATTGCATCTTTCTATGCAGTAAAATAACTTCCAAAAGATAATTTTAATGTAATCTGGGAAGAAAACTCTGTGCTATAGTTTAAATGTGTAGATTCATGAGCAACAGTTTGATAGCATTGTCTCTTTGACTTCTGAGTTCATTTAATATGTTAAAAGAAGGGACCAAACCCACTGCTTTGGCTACTTATATAAGATATCCCAAAGACTTAATGCAGTTATTTATGTTTGTGTTGTTGGAGTGCAGTGGGAATAGTATAGCTACCATTCAGAATACTTGAAACCCACTGAAATGACAATGTCCAGAACTGATTTTGTCCTCTAGCACAAAACAGGATGAAATCTACATAGTCAGCCTGCTCCGATGAGAAATCATTGTTTTACCATTTATTTAACATCGTTTTTGTTTCCCTGTTTTAAAATAAATTTATGTTGTTAAAAAAAGAAAAAAAGGAGAAGATTTTGGGACCCAAATAATAGCTCGCATTTATAGAGTGATTTAAAGTTTGTGAAACATTTCATAAATGTTATCTATTTTGATCCTCACAACAATGCCAGGACAGTACTATTATAATACCCATTTTATAGATGAATCTTGAAGCAGACACAAATTAAGTGACTTGCTCAGAGCCATACATTGAGGTAGATTTGAACTCAGGGCTTCCTTTCCACTCCCATCTAATTTTCACTGTTCGTGTGATAGAAGCACAGTCAAACTTGTTGTTGGATGGAAGTTTGGGTAGACACTTCACCAAAGGTGCCAACACCTGTAGCCTGGAGAGGTGGAGACTTGAAAAGGGAAGGGGGAGATGAAGGAGGGGGGGAATTGAGGAGGTTGTGGTTAAAAGCAAAACACTGGTGAGGAGGGACAGGGTGAAAAGAAAGAGAAAATTATAAAATGGAGAGAAATAGGATGGAGGGAAATATTCAGTATTCATAACTGTGAATGTTAATGGGATGATCTCTCCAATAAAATGAAAGCAGATAGCAGAGTGGATTAAAAACCAGAATCCTACAATATGTTGTTTACAAAAACAAGCAGAGAGTTAACACATTTTTTCTTTCTCATGTTTTCTTATTCTTCTTTTACGTTATGACTAATGTGGTAATGTATTTAACATGATTAGACATATATACCCTACATCAGATTGCTTGTTGTCTTGGGGAGCAGGGAGGGAAGGAAGGAAGGGAGAAAAATTTGGAACTCAAAATCTTACAAAAATGAATGAAGAGAGTCAAAAACTCTCTTCAGATTTAATTTGAAAAAAAAAATACTATTAAGTGGAAAAGGGAAGTTAATACATCTCCTGTCTATCTACATCTTAATGAGTTTAGCCAGAAAAGGGTGAACTGGCATTTGAAAATAGTTAGTGGGGATAGATCAAGTGAGTTTCTATTTTTCAGGATGGAGGACATAGGTATGTTTGTAGGCAGTAAGGAAGCAGTGAGGTAACAAGGGGTGATCAGAGATAAAGGATAGAGTGAGAAAGATAGAGATGACAATCTTCTAAAGAAAATGAGATGTGATGGCATTTTTTGTGTATCTAGAGGAGCTGACTTTGAAAAGATGAAGGATAACCTCTTCATATGAGATATTGGTGAAGAAGATAGTAGTGGCAGAAGGCTTCTGGGTGATGTTCAACATTGTTATTTGTCCTTCATTCTCGCAGAGGACAACGGCATCAGGAAGATGATGCCACAGCTCGGAAGTGAGTTAGATTTAAGGCAGGGAAGACTGGGCAAAGTCACCAGCCTCACTCTTTCCTCTGGTGTCTCTGGATCCACTGGCAAGATATAGATGGGTAAGACTAGAGATGGCTTCAGATGCAGTGGGGGACCTTAGCTTTTTTTTATGTGAGATGAGAAAGGGAAAAGAGGAAGCTCATGGGGAATGGCCTCAAGATTTATAACAAAATGAACTGATGCAAAGTGAAGTGAATAGAACAAGGAAAATGTTGTACACAGTAACAGCAATACTGTGAAATGAAGAATTATGAATGATTCAATTATTTAATAAAATGATCCAGGACAAACCCAAAGGACTAATAATGAAGCATGCTCTCTGTCTCCAGAGAAAGAAGGGACATTGTCTGAATACATACAGAAGCATGCTATTTTTTACAATATTTCTTTCATTTCTTTATTCATCTTCTTGTATGAAATTACTAATATGGAAATGTTTTACATGAGTGTACATGTATAACCCATGTCTGATGGTTTACCATTTCAGGGAGGAAAAAGAGAGGTAAATGAATGAGGGATAGAATTCAAAACTTAAATTCTTTAAAAAAAAAAAGTTTAAAATTGTTTTAACGTGTATTTGGAGAAAAAATAAAACATCATATGTATGTGTGTATATATATGTATATGTATGTGTGTATATTATGTATACACATATAACACACACATATACATATCTACATACACACACAATCACACACATACACCCACACACATATACATACATACATATATATACATATATACATACATACATATATATATATGTATATAATGATTTGCAGTAAAACATGGGGCAAGTCTCTCAATTGAAGGTGTTGGAGGAGAGTGAGCCATGGTCTCATGAGACAGAATGCGAAGGTTTGGAAGAGCTGCTGCAGTGAATAGGAAATTAATTAATTAGGGAAATGTAAAAGGATTGCCTTGCAGCAAAAGTTATGAGATTATGGAAGATAAATTTGTACTGGACACAGTCCATATGATTTTCTGATTTTATTTACCTTCATTTAGTAGCACTATGAGTGAGAATGAAGGCCAGTGATAGTGGAAGTGAATGAAGCCTGAAGTTTGACAGGGCAGGACAGATGATACCAAAGTCAGGTACGTGTTGGTTGAACTGGTTTGCCAAAGGGTCAAGAAGGAAAAAATTGGCAAGTGTGGCCAGTGCAATGGTAATGGCCTAGGAGGGAACTAAGGAGTCAAGAGATTGGCAGTCAAGGAAGGCAGAGGGAGAGGTGGGATATTAATAGATTAAAATCAAATAAAGATATTTTAGAATTCATTAATTCATATGGTGATATATTTGTGGGCAATGGTCAGATCACCTATTTAGAGTAGCTTAGAACTCTGTTAGTATATACATATATATGGAAAATATAATATATAGTAATTATATGAAATATAAATATATATTAGAGTCCCTATGACTAAGTAATAAGATTATAATTAAGAAACATGGACTATTTGTGCCTGAACTGTGGCAGAGCATTCTGAGCTAGTGTTGGCCTAATCAACCATAGTCAAACCTATTATGTTTCTCAAATATAGTGATGTCATTTTGGTCCTCTTTGAGAATGAAGGACAACAGCCATTATAACTAAGTTAGTGCTTGTTGACAATATGATTCTTAGCACCAATGGGGAATTAGCCCATTTCCCATTATTTGGCCATGTTTATTGTAGAAGTAGGAGATGACTGAAGAGGGCTGAGGATCATTCTGTATCATTATTTGTGTCAAGAGATGCTATGGCCTTAGAATTCAGCTCCCAGTGTTGAACCTCCTGGGATGAGCTGCTCTGTGCTTAGACAAGCCGAGCTTCAGGATGTCTGTCCCAGCTGTTGGGACTCTGCTGTATGCCTATCAATTCAATTCAATAAATATTTATTAAGAGCCTCCTTATGACAGGCACTGTGCTAAGCTCTGGGGGTAGAAAAATGAGGTAAAAGAGGTTGCCCTCAAGGAACTTACATTTCCAGCATGGTAGAACCTCCTAGAGTCAAACACTCCACTGACATAGACTTTGAGATCCCAGGGTCACTTCTGCATCACAGTGAGGCATTAGAGGAAGATTTCGTAGAGGTCCTTCTTACCTCAAGCCCAAATTAGCTTCCCTGCAACTTCTACCCATTGAAACTACTTCTACTCACAGGAGCCAAAGGGAATAAGTTTAATCATTCTTTTATACAAGAGTCCTTCAAATAATTGAAGGCTGCCATCATGTCTTTCTTAAGTCTCTGCTATTTTCACCTCCGTTTTAAACGGGAAAACTGAGGCCCAATGAAGTCCTTTACTACTGTTGATTTTCTCCTATTCTGTCTCTATCTTGTTTATCCATAGCTGTTTGTATGTTGTCTCGCCCATTACACCATGAACTCCTTGAGGAGAGGGCCTGGTTGGGTTTGTTGTTCTTTGTTTGCATTTCTTTATATTCATATTAGCTACCATTACGTGTGGCACATAGTAGGTACTTAACAAATACTCATTAACTCACTGAAATGCCTTGTCCAAAGTGCCATGACTGCTTAGATGGGAAGCCTGAATGAGAAAATGAACTTCTGACTCTTAACTCAGTTTTCTGTCCCCCCAGATCCTTGCAAGGAGGGATTTCTTCATTCTTTGTTCTTTTGTCCCAAGCGCTTGGCACTTGATTTCAATGGTACTAAATGTCTGCTTAGAATGCTAATTTTGGGAATTTCCTCAGATAGGTCGAAGGGATGTTCAATTCTGGGTATTACCTTAAAGGGAACAAAATATGTCTCGTCTAAGAGATTCCAAACAGAGCTGTGGATTTCACCAAGTATCATTGCTAGGGGACTGCAATCTATATTTGGTCCATGGATACTTATTCTGATCTTTAGCTTAAGGAAGATATAAGACACATCGCAGTATACTAGATAAAGAAATGGAACTTTTGATCATGCCTTGATTTTCAGAAATCAGAAACTCTTGAGGGAGTGACATTCCGGGAGATGGAGCCCTGGGCTGGGAGTCAGGATCACCTGCATTTAAATCCTGACTCAGAAACTCCCTACCTGTGTGACCCTGAAGAATCATTTGATTTGTCTCAGCCTTGGTTTCCACATCTGTAAAATGAGGGGATTAGACCTTATGGCTTCTAATACACTTTCCAAATCTAATTCTAAAGACCTTAGGACCTTCTGTAGAATGAATTAACAATGTATCCTTCACTTAAATATTTGTATTTTGAAATCTATAGATATTTATCATATTTAATTGGATGCAAATACATTTGAAAATGTTTCTTTTGTTATTTCAAACATTTTCAATAAAAATAGTTATAGTGTGCTAAAATAATAATAAAATAATATCTGGTATTTAACTACAACTTTAAGATTTACAAAGAAATTTATGTTTGTCAACTTATTTGATCCTCAGAACAACACCATGACGTAAGAGCTATTATTAGCCCCCCCACACACACACTTTGTTCCAGATGAGGACACAGAGGCTGGAAGAAGTGATGTGATAAGCTCAGTGTCACAAGGTTAGTAAGTGCCTGAAGCAGGATTTGAACTCACATCTTCCTGACTCCAAATTCTATACTCTTTCTAGTGCCCTAGTCAACAACTAACATCCTATGGGGAGCTGAAAGAGATTTTGATATTAAAAAGGGATCAACTTAATTGTGAAAAATGATAATCATTGCTCTATTCCAGTGAGAATTGAAAGAAAATGATGTATG
The DNA here is from genome assembly GCA_028646595.1 of Phalanger gymnotis. Classification (NCBI taxonomy): domain Eukaryota; kingdom Metazoa; phylum Chordata; class Mammalia; order Diprotodontia; family Phalangeridae; genus Phalanger; species Phalanger gymnotis. The sequence goes on along the minus strand of JAQQSZ010007824.1, from coordinate 6,546 downwards.
TAAAGTAACAGGCAAACTTTCAAGCTCTCTATAAATGGAAACTCTTTAGGGCAAAATCTACAGGGGTACATAGCCTGGCGTCATCACTGTACCTTGGATATCTGGATAAAGAGCCATATACAGCAGTGCCCACCTCAGAGTGGTCGAAGTTGTCTCTGTTCCAGCCAAGAAGAGGTCCAGGGTGCAGAAGACCAAGTTTTCTTCATTAAAACTAGAATGGATGTTATCCTTAAATTTAAGAAAAAGCAAGAATCAGTTGGTTAATCCAAAAAAAAATTAATTACGGTTCTCTCTAGGAATGTGGAGCTGTGTACTCATTGCAGCCTTGGAAAGGTCAAGGTGGTAGATGCTGGCTTCCCTTAACCCCCAATAACAGAGCAACTCTTTCTAAGAATGAGAGCTCCTAGTTCTTTTTTTTTCCTTAAAATATTATTTTTTCCAATTACCTATAAACAATTTTAACTTTTTTACATAAAATTTTGAGTTTCAAATTGTATCTCTTCCTCTCACACTCCCCCCCCCATTACAATGGTAAGTAATTTGGTATAGGTGATATATGTGCGTTCATGTAAAACGTATTTCCATAGCAGTCATCTTGTGAAAGAAGAAATAGAGCAAAAGGAAGAAATCAATGAAATGAAAAAAGAAACTGAAAATAGTGTTCTTTGATCTGCATTAAGATTTCATCAGTTATTTCTTTGGTTGTGAATAGTATTTTCCATCTTGAGTCTTTTGGACTTGTCTTGGGTCACTGTCTTGCTGAGAAGAGCTAAGTCCATCATAGTTAATCATCACACAGCATTGCCAATACTGTGTATAATGGTTCTCATGGTTTTGGTCACTTTACCTTGCATCAGTGCATGTAAGTTTTCTTGGCTTCTCTGAAATCCTCCTGCTCATCATTTCTTGTAGCACGATAGTATTCCATTCCATTCATGTTCCAAAACTTGTTTAGCCATTTTTCTGACTGAAGTGCATCCTCCCAATTTCAAATTCTTTTCCACCACGAAAAAGAGCTGCTATAAATATTTTTGTACGTGTCAATCCTTTTCACTTTTTTGAAGAGCTCTTTGGAATATAGACCAGCTAATGGTATTGCTGGATCAAAGGGTATGCCAAGATTGATTACCTTTGACCACAGTTCCAAATTGCTCTCCATAATGGCTGGATATCATCATACCTTTCTTTCAAACTACCTCAGTAAAGATAACAGTTTTAAGAATACTATTACTACTAATAATACCTAATTAACAATATTAATATCATTTTTGCATATCATAAGTAAATTATTTGATCCTAACCAGAGCCTTGTAATTAGTTTTTAAAGATTTCCTTATATTTCTTCTGGATCATTTCAATTTTCCATTGAATTCTGGTCGTTTTGTTACAAATACCTGAAAGTCTGTCAGTTCATCAAATGTCCAATTTTTTTTTCAGTCAGGATTCCACTCTATTTTGCTGGATAAGTTATTTGTGGATGCAACACCTACTTCTTTGCTCATTGAAATGTTATGTCCCAAGACCTACAGTCTTTTAGCATAGAAGCTACTATGTCTTGTAAGAGCCAGATCATTTTTCTGCAGCATTCATTTTAATTTGCTGTTAGTTGTGATATTTCCTCTTTAACCTGGGAATTTTGAAACTTGGCTATGACATTTCTATAAGTTTTCTTCTTGGGATCTCTTTCAAGTTAGTATCAGTGGATTCTATTTCTACTCAATTGCCTTTGGGCATAGTTCCAAATTGTTCCCCACAATGATTGGATCAGTTCACAGCTTCACCAACAGTGCAATAGTGTCCCAATTTCCCCAATCCTCCCCGGCATTCATAATTTTCCTTTTCTTTCACATTAGCAAATCAGATAGGTGTGAGTTGGTCCTTCAGAGTTTTTTTAATTTTAATTTCTCAAATCAATATTAATTCATATAATTTTTCACGTGATTATAGTTTTAATTTCTTCTCTTCATATCCTTTTAGCATTGATCATATGGAGAATGATGTACTGATTTCTAATTTTTAAGGAATTATTTTCTTCTGTTAGCTTTTGTATCTCTCATTCAATGTCACCAATTCTACTTTTTTTTTCCAATTCTACCTTTTAAGGAATTGTTTTCTTCAGTAAATTGTTATGCTTTCTTTTGCATTGTGTTGACTCTTTTTTCATGATTCTCTTGCATAGCTTCATTTCTTTTCTAAATTTTCTTCAGCCTCTCCTACATGATTTTTAAAATACTTTTTGAGTACTCCCAGGAAGCCTTTCTGGGTTTGAGACAAATTCATATTTCCCTTTGAGGCCTTGCATGTCAGTGTTTTGATGTTGTCCTCTTCTGAGTTTGTATTTCGATCTTCCCTGTCACCATAGTACCTTTCTAAGGTCAGAGTTTTTGTTTGTTTGTTTTCCTCATTTTCAGTCTACTTTGTAACTATTTAAAGTTGAACTCTGCCCCTAGGGTACAGGTGGCTCTGTCCCAAGTTTCTTGTGCTGAGGGCCAGGGGCTTGGTCACTGTCTTACTGAGGAGGCTTGTCTGTTTCACAGGGGATCTGCGGCTATTGGCTGCTCTGTTGTACTGGAATCACCTGGCCTATTAGTGCCTATTGCATCAGATTTCAGGTGCTGGCAGCTCAGCTATTGCATTCTAGCTGTGAGCCCCATAGCTTGTCTGCTGTGCAACAACCCTGCTGAGCAGGGCTGCTGGTCTGTGCTGGCATGAGGGCCTCCCACTGAGTTCCCCTTATAGTGCCTGCACTGGGCTGGGTTCCCATTTTACTCAAGTAAGGCAGGCCTCTCCTGCATTCTAAGTTATTTTGGTCTGGAAAATTGTTTGAACCTTTCCTTTTGTGAATTCTGTCACTCCAGAATTCATTTTGTTGCTTGATTTAAAGCTATTTCCAGGGAAACTGGGGATACCTTAGGCAGCTTCCAGCCTTTTCTCCACCATCTTGGTTACACCTCTAAGAGATCCTATTTATGTTGAGTTGGGAGGCTTACTGTGAGTGCTTTTCTCGCCAAACCCATGTAGGAAGGTAGGATCTTTGTTTTATAAGTGAGAAAACTGAAGCTCAGAAATCATTTGGCGAACTTCCCAGAGTCATGGAACCAATAAATGACAGAACTGGTCCATTAATCCTAGCCCCTGACCAAAATCTACCATTTGTTGCTACAACATGCAAATGTTCGAGCCTATATGTGTTCACCCCATCTTTCCACACACCCCCAATGACACACACAAATGAAAAAATGGGCATTGGAGTCAGCTATTTAGAAGGTGATTATGAAGCCAAGGGAATTTTCTATCATCTGGACAGAATATGTGCTGGGTATGCTAGCCCTATAGAAGTTTGTATTGAATTTGCTTCTGTATTTGTATTGAACTATTTCGCATTCTCCTCTTCCTTCTCCTCATTCTCTTTTTTCTTCTCATTTTTCTCTCTTCCTCCTTCACTTTCTCTTTTTTTTCTCATGTTTCTCATCCTCCCCCTACTCCTCCACATCTTTTCCCTTCACTTTCTCTTCCTTCCCCTTATTATCATTTTCATTTTATTATGCCTGGACTAAGTAGAGCACTAAGTCAAAAGAGCTGGGTTTATTTGCCATGCTCTATGATTATTGGACAAATCCTTTAATCTCTTTGGTTTCAGTTTCTCCATCTGTGAAATGGAGATTATGCCTGCACTAGCTATCTCATGGCATCATTTGGAGGAGAAAATAAAAAGTCAACACACTTCGTAAGCCTCAAAGTGCCATATGCACATAAGTAGCAGTTTTATTGTAGTTTCTTAGTATTATTATTTTCATAGCTAAGAATAGATATTTTACCCCATTGGTTCATTCATTTGATAGCAAGAAAACAATAGTACCAAAATGCTTTACAATTTGCCAGCTACTTTTCTCATAATTCTGCGAGACAGGTTGTATCAGTAATATCACAAACATTTTTCAAATGAAGATACTGAGACTTAGAGAAATGGTTTGTTCCCAGGGAAACTTGGATGATGAACTCAGAATCTGGAATTCAAACAGAGGTCCAGAATTCTTGAACTATTCAAGAAGTAATCACAAAATCCTGAAGTTGAAAAAGAACTCCAATGGTGTCAAATTCAAATACAAATGGGACCTCTGAGCCATAGAAAAAAATTGCTGGGGCTACATATTGACTTACATTCTAATGATTTTTTATTTATTACGTTAAATATTTCTAAATTACATTTTTTAAAAATCTGAATCTACAGTCCTTAGGAAAGACATGGGGTGCAATGTTGCCCACATTCTACTGTTGCACAAAATCCAAAAAGTGGTCATATTTTCATTATAAGATTGGTAATTAAATTTATTTTTGCAGTTGTTAGGTTTGCAAAGAATATATACATGTAATTCTGGATAGAATAGGGGATACATAGAATATCTTAATGTTATAAATGAGAAAAGTGAGGTGCAGAGAAATGAACTTATGGGGATAAAATATTAGGGCCACGACTTAACTCCAATTAGAGTAGGTTCTAATGAAAAGGACACTGGACTTGGAGACAGAAAGAATTGAATTTAAATCCAGCCTCAGACTCCTAATAGCTGTGTAACTGGAGCAATTCACTTAACCTCTCTAAGCCTCAGTTTCTCCTTGATAAAATCAGGGGGTAAAACTCAATGAGCCCTCTGGTCCCTTCCAGTTCTAAATCAAAATTGTGATCTCTTCACTAGCAAGCTCCTATACTTATACTCTTTTTCCCTAGTGTGGTCCTTGAGGGAAGATATTTATCTTTTGAGGGAGAAGTAAAGTTTGGGACAATTTAACACACTTATCCCCCTTTATGTTCAGTTTTAAACACATACAATGCCCATTTTCTGTGTTGTTTTCATTACCTTGGACAGCTCCTTCAGGTAAGCATCAATGTAGTCCAGGGTCTCTTCTGGGTTCAGGTTTTCCTTATGCTGTTTGATCACATGTTCTACAAAAGTCTCTAGCTTCTTCCATTCTCTAAACAGCTTCTGGTGAGATCCAGGCAGGAATTTCATTATCCGAGGATACATACTGAAGAGCTACATAATATAAAAGGGGGTGGCGGGGGGGAGAGGGATGAGTGTCATTTCCTGTTAGGCTGTCCTGTCTCTTCATATTCCTCACCCTAAGTCAGATCAAGGTTCTTGACCCTATTTTGTGTCATGGAATTTACCTTAATTCTGTTTCTAACAACTTTTGAAATTTACCCTTCATGTAACCACAGTTTTTTTTTTCCTCCCATAATGTTGCTCTCCTAACACAGAAGCTGAAATCCAACCATCCCTTGTATCATACATCAGTCCTTTGGCCATATCCTTGATGTACCTAAATAACTCTTTCAAAATGTTACCAATCTAGGCACCATTATGACCTTCAAAGAAGAAGGGGAGAGATTCTTTCTAGGGAAACTGTTATCACTTGCCCCGTATTTCCTTGTTAGCCCCACAGAATTCCCTTCTCCTGAATTTATCTTTTGCTCCTCTTAGCAAAGTGAGAACTAATGTTACTCACAATTTCCCCTAATTTTCTTCTATAGCCAAATTACTGAGGAGTTAACTGAAATCATTAGCCACTGACTCTTTTGCTGAGGCTCACTCACTGACAAATTGTGAGGAAGAGTAGGTGGAGTACTGGAGTAAGGGTCAGGAAGGCTCAAATTAGAATTCTGCCTCAGACACTTATTAGCTGTGAAGCAAGTCATTAACCTCTTAGCCTCAGTTTCTTAATCCATAAAATAGGGATAATAACAACTCAAAGGGTCATTGTGAGGGATCTAAAGAAATTAGTCAATCATCAATCATCTATTAAACACTTGCCATGTGCCAGGCAGTGTGCTGAGTGATGGTCATACAAAGGATGTGCGAAAATGCCAGTCCCCATCTTCAAGTAGCTCATATTGTAATAGGAGAGACATCTTGGAAATAATTAGGCACATACAAGATTTATGCAGAGTGATCGAAAGATAATCTCAGAGAAGAGATTAGACTAGGAATAAATCTTAAAGTAGAAGGTGCAATTTAAGCTGTTTCTTGAAGGAAGCCAAGAGGAGAAGGTATGGAGGGTAAACATTTCAGGCATGAGAGACAGTCAGTGAAAAGGCACTGAGGTGGGGGCTAATTTATATAAAACTATTTTTCAAAGCATAAATGTAAGCACTTAAATTATCCATATCTATGTGATTGTGTCTCTCCTCTATATTTGCCTCTCTCATGCTGTTTCTCTAGCTCTCTATATCTCTTCTCTCTGAACTTTCCTCCCTTCCTCTCTCTCTGTCTTCTGTCTTCACTCCCTCTTCTCCCATCTCTCTGCTGCCTCTGCCTGTGCCTTCCCTCCTTCCCCCTCCCCTTCCTCTCTCTCTCTCTCTCTCTCTCTCTCTCTCTCTCTCTCTCTCTCTCTCTCTCTCTCTCTTTCTCCATCTCTTCCAGAGGTGGTGATAAAATTATTGATTTCCCTCAAACTCTGAAGATGATACAGCTTCTCCATGAAGCCTTTCCTGGTTTTTCTAATGCTGCCACTATCCCTTTTTCCCCCATTGTATTTATTTATTTG